>OX453062.1:5400026-5520236 GCA_949699795.1 Spicauda simplicius
GATATTCAACAGTCTATTCCAAAATAAACATACGTATACAATTTGTACGTAATTACATATATTAATTATTTCGAAAGCTATCAGAGAGCTTTATGTTTACTTCTGACATCGAGCTCGATTTTATTTGATGTTGAAATAAAACGTGAAGTGAGTGTTTAACCAATTTGAATATTAAATGGAAATATTTTATCAATACTGAGCAGGATTTTGTTCATTTAAGAAGAAGTACAAAAAATATTTCTTTTGCAATATTTAACTTATCTACATTAATCTAACAAACTGATTGCCACAAGTTCGAGTGAGAATATTAGAATTTAGCATTTACTCTTATATCGCCCATAATATGCAAGATTGAAATAAAATTTTAATAGGTACGTCAGATTATTTTTTCTGACTAAAGTCTACCTGATGCCCGGTGAAACCGGTTTAGTGTAGTGGACTGCATGCTCGTTTGCTACTCCATTATTAAAAAAAATAGGTAGCTACATCCTCACATTTTTTGCATTTAAACATGAATCAGATAAACACAGTATAAGTAACATCGTAGTATTTAATTTAACTGTAATAAATAACATTTATTATTTGAGTTACAACAAACAGTACTTCAAATTAATTATTACTTGCCTTAGTTGCTGTCACACGCTTACATAAATAGATTAAACAGAAACCACATTAAACAGTAGTGCGTGAAATACTTGTAATTCCCAAAAACATTTTATGGCTTAGGGTTTATTCTTCTCATAGTCCATGTCCAGCAGTGGAATAGTTGTAAATTCATAATCAATTATTAATGTGTTATATTATAATTCTTTCCAATACCTAAATTAAGAAAATTGAGACTTCATAGATTTCAGTAATTCAGATCATGCTCTTAGTACCGTCTTCACTAAGCATAAGCACAAAACGTTTGACTTCGAAAATAGGGAATATCTGAGCAAAGGAAATTAATCTTTTCCCGGCAACGCACCCGACACCTCTTGCTTAATTGGCGGGAACGAATGACTCTGGATTATTGAAATGAAACTGGTTCATTTCTGAATATTGCGTTTTCGACCGAAATGAATACGAAACCCGCCATTAATATTCTTAAAGTGTTTAACCATGAGCAGTGATAGCCTTATGGTTAAAACTTACCCTCTCAATCGGGAGGTCCGAGGTTCAAACCCAGACACGCACCACTGATTTATGTGCGTATTAGAAATTAATTATCACTGCTTTTCGGTGAAGGAAAACATCGCGAGGAAACCCACACACCCGAGAGTTCTATAAAGAAAAAAAAAAGTTCTCGGAGGTGTGTGAAGTCCACCAAATCGCACTTGGCCAGCGCGGTGGACTATGACCTAAAACTCTCTCATTCTAAGAGAAGACCCGTGCCCAGCAGTGGAACAATAATGGGTTAAAGAGAGTTAAACCTTTTAAGTTTATTATTACGTAATGCCTATTATTAAATCAAATTTCAATTTGGAATTAAAATGAATGTCGAACTTAAGAGTTATCGGGTTTCGTATTTGTTATATTTTTACAGTTTGGTCAACACGGATGGGTAGCAAGTTGTTTTAACACCAGGTACAGAAACTTGGTGGGAGGATTAGTCTGTTGAGGGAGTGATACTGTTTAATGTTTGTATAAGGCGCTATCCCTTTAAAGTTGTTTCTGACATTAGTATTATGTCAACGATGTTAACGATCGAACGAACGATCAATATACGAGACGCGGTCCGAACTACACTCGTTCTACCACCTTTAAATGTGTGTTGTTTGTTACTCTTACACGCAAAAACAACTAGTCGGATTTCACTGAAGTTTGGCACACATTGTTTGTGACCTATATTAACACATTACCGAAATGGGCCGAAGACGCGAGAGATTCCTTGTGTCATAATAAAAAAAAAATGTTAATTGTTACGTAAGAACTTCAAATCAATTCTCTCAAAGTATATTTAAAATATGTTTTTTGCTACAAACGTAACAATAAATATTTTATGTTGCATTTCACTAGGTAATGCAATCAAAGAAATAGTTCGCGAACATCCAACGCGCTTGAATTATTCAGTGGTAGTTTCGGAATTCAATCGAATTGTTCAATAGTTATAAAGTTTGGCGCTCACAAACTGCGTAGTTTTAGTTACGTCAAGATTTTTTTTAGTTTTCTTTGATGAAATTAATGTAAATGCATGGTAAATTTTTCAAGATGTCCATGAATGGAAAATCTGTATATTTTAAACGCACATTTTTTTTAGTTTCGTTCTATTTTGGATATTTACGTACACCTTTGTAGGTCATCCGGATGTGTTTATTGAACCGCTTATTATAGAATTTAAAATGTAATTAGTTCACGCAAAAATGTCAGATTCAGTAGTAAAAATAATATTCTTAAATCAGATATTCAATTGTAAAACTTAGAACTTGTAGTGTATTTGGCAACACTGTATATAACTTCCTCCTCTGCTTCTGCTCCGACCGGCAAACGGACCGCCGTTTCAGACCACTGTGAAAATAAAATAATATTTGTAGTACTCAAACCCATCATTTTATCGCAATATACAATGTTATACGATGTAAAAACTTGTTGTTGTGTTGTGAGATGTTATAAAACTATTTAGTCAGGATTGTATAAGAATAGGTACGCGCGCACTGTACCGATCCGTTGCAAATGCTATGGAAGAAGAGTACAAAGTGTATCGGTATTTGGCGTTTTTATTTGAATTGTTTTCTGAAGTTGACTTTTTAGCCTGCAGTTTTACCTTACGACCAAACGAAAAACACCGACAATAAGATCCAGGTTATTTAGAAATCTTTATGGAACCCATTGCAGTTGCAGAACACAAGATAGAGTGTACTTTATGCAAAAACTGGTGGCACGAGAAGTGCACGGACTGTGGAGGTCTTGGTCACTACAAATGTGACGTTTGCAAGTAATTCGCACTTTTGTCCACAGTACTACCTGAAAAGTACGCATTTTGGGCATTGACGTTTTCCCGAATAATTAGTAAATAAAGACCAAAAAGTTTTTTTTTTGATACTTTAAGTGCGCACTCATGCAACACCCTACCCTATATCTAATTAAAAGTGCATTACAAGGGAGGTATGGCAGAAAAGTAAAACTTAAACTTGTAACGTACGATGCAAATACATCTATGATGTGAAAAACAATGTTAACAAATTTTATTTTTAGGAAACATAATAGAAGTCTATTATGTTTCCTAAAAATAAAATTTGGTAACGTTTTTGTGCTAAGGACCCAGAGGAACTCAAATTCTATACAAAAAACCGTCAGATTTCAGAAGTTATTTCAGTTGAGGTATACATAATAATATAACAGTAGTAGCAAAACTTAAAAAGTTTTTTGTCTAAAATTCGTGCGAGGTTCTCGTGTGAGCAATTTACAAAAAATCCTATAAAATACTCCGAGGAATCCAGTACTAGACAGTTAAATCCCAACGGAATGCATTTTTCAGTTCGATGAGTATGTCACGGAATTTCAAAATTTTCACAAAGAAAATTTCATATTTACTTCCAGATTTGAATAAGTATTTTTTAACAAATATCATGGAATCCGTGCAATTAGTAAGAGCGATATAATAGAAAATTATAACGAGGGATTAACAAGCAAACAGTGTCAGGTTTAGCGACATAAATAAATTAGCTAGGACTAAACATTAAGGCAAACAGTAACGACCCGCGTAGTGGACGGTCTCCTTACCGGTATGACACGAAATGTGTTCACAGCAACCACGGCTCAAAAGAAAATCCTATGTTGGGCTATGAGTATAGAAAGTATTACTTACATTACTTATTATGCGAATTTGAATTGAATGAATTTCTATGAGTTACGCTTCGCCATAACCTATTAATGTTTCACCTGTTGGACACTGCTATTTACTCAGAGCGAGGTGTGTTAAGGCCATGATCCATCACGCTGGCTAAGTTTAAATACGCATCACATGGCCACTGTGATGGGTGGGTAACATTGTCAACCTATGGAGTCAACAAGATTTCGTAGCTTCACACACCTTTGAGAACATTTCGTGACTCTCAGGCATATGGGTTCTGGTTTGTTATAATAACTTTCTAATATGCACAAGACTTCGAATATCAATTTAAAGAAATCAGATTAAATTTAACCAAAGTACTTGTTAATAGCATTCCATTCAAATTATATCCGAGAGCAATTTATAATAGAAATAATTATAAATTCATATTTAAATCGAAAAGCTCTTTTAATTTTGCGCAGTGAATATTGTTGAAACAGCTTTAAAACAAACAATTTTATGATTAACTGAACAATTGTTTAAGACTTGTAATATTAGTTTTTAGTGTACTTAGTTGATAAATTAGTAGAAACAACCAAACTAACAGAACTGTCCAGTAACCAAAAGAAATTAATTCATGTAATATTAATAAAATAATATTAAAGTCCGCCAATTCGCACTTGGCCAGCGCGGTGGACTATGGCCTAAACTCTCTCATTCTGAGAGAAGACCCGTGCCCAGCAGTGGGACAATAATGGGTTGACGAGAGAGAGAGAATATTAAAGTGACACTATAGGTTAAAATGAATTGAATCATTGATTAACATTAACAGTTGGCTATATGTTTGTTAATCATTAATTAGGGATAATAAACTGATACTATACTCAGCCTCCTGCATGCACATTTTTGTATAGCACATAGCATACGATCATTTAAAAATGATGATCGTAAGCTACATGCTACACAATTTGATAGTAAATAAACTCGGTACATATTTACGCATCTCTGAAGTGACTTTAGGTGGAATAGAAACTAAATATTGAACTCATGTTACAGATATTTTAGGCGGTGGTAATAACTTACCATTACATAATGCAAACTCACTTGCTACTGCAATAAAAAAAAATCAAGAAATAGCACTTACCCGCGGCTTCGCCAGCACGGTCAAAGGGAATTAACATTAGTATTTGATAGCGTGATTCAGAACTTGCAAATTAATTTTACTAACGCCATCTTTTAACAACGTCTGGAACTACTAAATATGTATCAACTAACAAACCTCGATATATTCATGGGAATCAGACAACGCGGTAAAAAGTAGCCTACGTCACTCTCCGCCCTCTTAACTATATCCTAGCATATAAACCATATCATATAATAGCTATGTGGCGACGTGAAAGAGGAACAAACACACTTTCACATTTATAATATTAGTATGGAAATATGGATAAAATACGAGCTTATAATGAAATTTGGTCTAAGATCTTATGCAATTTTAAAAATTGTCGCTTTGAAAGATTTCCGAATAATAAAGTATCCAATATTCATCAAAGGACATCTTTACACTCTTGCATATTTTAATCAAACTACTTAAATCTAGATTTTTTAAATTTTATTACTTACTATGTCTAAATTTTATACTTTATTAATTACTATGCCATTTAAACATAATTTGCCATAGTCTTCACAACTATATATATATATATATATATATATATATATATATATATATATATATATATATAAATATATATATATATATATATCGATCATTGTCACGAATCTCAAAGGAATATAATTAAGATAATTCAATAAATTTTTTGTAAGAAAGTCTACCTATATAACAATATATTGATGTGCCTCCGGAAAACATACAGCATTGCTATGAAGAAGCTGTGTGTACTTAATACAATTCATTGCTAGAAAATTAATCTATGTCCTAGAATAGACAAACAACTTTTAGTTCCATCTTTTACCACTAGGTGTCGCCAGCAAGTATAGGCGGGAACTGACGCCATTTTTAACGCTCATAGCGTTGTGTACTTTCGTCGCGAATAGACCTATGGGCTCCGAAATTACCGAATAACTAATTGCATATTATATTTCATAAGTATTTCATAAGTACAAGTGATTTACATATAGTGCCTAATGTGAATTTTCCGTAACGTAAATTTTATTATTTCAACTCAAGGAAAATATATTAAAATAAAAGGGTAGTTATAAAGTAGTGTGAAAATCCGCGTCAAAAATGTCCGCAAGTGCCTCCGATGGCGAACCCGCGGACCGAGTGGAGCGGACAAATTCACATACCGTCGAGAGGGATCCAACATGCAGCGAGGACTCTTCGAACTCCGACAACTCGTCGTCCAGCAACAACGAGCGCCCTCACAAGAGACCAAGACGGGATGTAAAGGTAACCGTCGACCCTCGGGTCGACGCGTTATTTAACCAGGTCAGTGCTCTTACAAGTCTTATAATGCATCAACAATGCATGCCAAATAGTAACACAAAAGACAGTGTTGAACTACCCGCGTTTTCGGAACCAGAATTTCTGGTAAACCCTTCGACCACAAAGTCAAAGCCACTTGATTTGGGAACATGTAAGACAGATTTTGATGACAAGAAACATATTAAACCAGCTAATGAAGGTAGACTAAAACAATTAATTGCCTTACAGCACTTTAATTCTCCTGCTTGGCAACACGTTCGCTACAGTAAAGCGCTGAATGATATGATTGCGCAACCTGGCTTCTGTAATCTTAAAGTCAATGATGAAATGTGTTGTCTTAACAAAAGTAAAGACTACCTGGCTCCCACGGAGCAAGTCGTAGCTGCACTTACCAACGCTTTGCTGTATCAAAGAGAGTTGTTACAAGCGGGACTGCAAGAACTCGTAGACTGGGCTCACAATAAGCCAACAGAATTCAACCCAAATAACATGTATAATAAAATTACTGAAACTTTCGGTAAATCCTCTCTGTCATACAAGTTGTCGGAACAGGCCTTGCAAATTGTTTGTGGTAAACGGGCGGAATGCGTAGAAATTAGGCGTCAACGTTTAATAAACGAAATTCCTAATAGAAATATCCAAGCTGCGCTCTCAAATATACCACCCAGTGAAGAGTTTTTGTTCGACAAAACTAGATTGACGTCTCTAATTAATTCCCTCGGAGGGCCGCTTTTATGGTTATCTCAACCTCAATCGAAGGATAAGCCAAACTTAAAAAGAAAATTTAAAGAAACAATACCATCTAATACACAACCTAATACTATGCCTAAAAATAAATCTTATCAAGATCATTATAAAAAACAATGTAAAAAACGGGATTATAAAAACAAAAACAACGAAAACAAAAAACAAAATGCCTTTCGTAATAACGCGCACAAGAAAATATGACTACCAAAGGCAGTTCAGAGGGGGGCAACTAAAGAGGTTCCAACAGCGATGGCGAATGCTTGGTGCAACCAAATTTATAATGTCAACCATCGCAGGTTGCAGAATACCTCTTTTCAAAAGACCTCCTCTGATCATACCTTCAAAACTAATCATGAAACAATATGCCACCAACCAGACTCCTACAATGTCTCGAGTAATCCAAGATCTCCTACATCAACAAGTACTGCAACCAGTACTCATAAAAACACCCAGTTTTATTTCCAAGTTTTTTCTGCGGAAGAAAAGCGACGGATCAATACGCCCAATATTCGATCTTCGGAAGTTAAACAACTTTGTGAAAATAAAACATTTTCAACTGATTTCGCATACTGCTATACCAGAATTTATCCAACCGGGCGATTGGATGGTAAAATTAGATCTCTCTCAGGCATATTTTCATGTTCCGATTGCAAAATCTCACCGGACCTTTTTAAGAATCAGCTACGGAGGCAAATTGTACCAAATGACGTGTCTTCCATTTGGCCTGGCGTCAGCGCCACACCTGTTCTCTTCTCTAACATGTTGGATCGCGGAGATCTTGCGTGTGAAGGGATGTCGAATAGTGGTCTACCTAGACGATTTTCTTCTTGTAAATCAAGACCCATCCAAGTTAAGTCTTCAGGCTGCGGAAGCCGTAAGACTCTTGGGACACTTGGGCTGGCAAGTGAACTTCAAGAAGTCAATCTTGTCACCAACACAAGATTTGGAATACTTAGGGATCCGGTGGCGAACAGCGATCAATTCAATGTCGCTACCAGAGAAGAAAATAAAGGATCTCAAGGTCGTCCTACATCAAACCTTGCAAAGAAACCACATCAGCCTTCGCCTGTTACAGCGTCTACTAGGGCAGTTGAACTTCGCCAATTATGTTATCCCTCGGGGCAGACTACATTGCCGCAAAATACAAATATTTTTACGTCGCTTCAACAAAAAACGTCTTCGTCACAAGGAAACCATCCCTCATTCTGTTCGCCAAGAATTGGTTTGGTGGCGCGGAGCCACACACCAAACGTCACCGATACACAATCCGCCTGCAACCCATTTCCTGGCGACGGACGCTTCGGACACGGGTTGGGGTGCCCAACTAGACGGAATACTAGCATCAGGGGTATGGACAGATCAGCAGAGGAGTTGGCACAGCAACAAGAAAGAACTATTCGCTGTGATTGCTGCAATCAAACAGAATTTGAACCTATTAGAAGATTCACATGTTCAAATACAATCAGACAATCGAACCCTGATAGCTTATATCCGAAAAGAGGGAGGCACAAAGTCGTTGACATTACTAACACTAACATCTCAACTCTTACGGCTAGTAGACGAATACAAAATAACTCTGTCAGCTCACTATCTCCCGGGGAGATACAACATAGTAGCAGACAGGTTATCTCGAGGGAAACAACCAGCAGAGTGGCATCTGCTTCCCCAAGTGACTACGGAGGTCTTTCAAAAATGGGGAGTTCCAGAAATAGACCTGTTTGCATCCCAAGAAAGTGCTGTAGTAAAAAGATACGTATCCATAGATTGAAGAGATCGGTCAGCAAACTATATAGATGCCTTCAGCAGGCCATGGCGGTACAGACTAGCATGGGTATTTTTTCCTCCACCCAATCTCCTTCCCAGAGTTCTATCGCATTTAAACAAGGCCAAGGGAACTTACCTAATAGTAGCTCCGGAATGGCCGAAGGTCTTCTGGCTCCCAGATCTGAAATCTCGAGCGTTAGATCACCCATACGAAATCCAGAATCTGACGAAAACCTTAGTGGATATAACAACATCACAGCCACCTCCGCAAGTACAGACACTAACCCTGAAAGTTTGGAAAATTGGGGGTGGGGTGCTTTAATTAAGAAGTGGCCCACTCAGGAAAGAGAGTTACTGAAAAACAGCTGGCGCCAGTCCACGTTTGCAACATATTTACCAGCGATCAAGCGATGGCTTGCATGGTGTTCAGAATCCAGGGTGAACTCAAAATCCCCCCAACCGGGGGACGTTGCGAGGTTTTTAATACATCTTTTTCTAAAGGAGAATTTATCTTACAGTACTATACTAGTACACAAGTCTGCTGTTTTCACGTTCTGTGGCCCTAATGTAGAACATCATACTTTTTCTAATTTTATCATTAAACATGCTCTTAAAGCAATCGGTATCGCAAAACCAAGGGCAGTTAGAGCCCCTTTCACATGGGACCCCAGAATGGTTTTAGAGTGGCTATTATCAAATCCCTCAAAAGATTCTCTTTTTGATTTCTCACGGAGGACAGCGACGGTGCTTCTGTTGACTTCAGGCCGTAGAGTCCATGATCTAACACTATTAAAGATTTCTAGCGATAGTTATTTTGACAACGGGGAAAATATCTTTTTAATACCTTCCTTTGGATCTAAAACCGATACTCAATCGAATCGTCAATCAGCATGGATGTTTTCAAAACATGAAGACCAGAACATTTGTCCAGTAATGTTAACCAGAACCTTAATAGAAAAAACAAAACAAAGAAAATCTGAAGTCAGGGGACTGAACAATCTCTTTATTACAGTGTGTGGTAAGCCAAAAGCTGCCTCACGTACCGTAATTGGTAACTGGGTGCGCACTGTTCTTAGAGATAGTGGTATAAACGCTTCCCCGGGAAGCTGCAGATCCGCTGTGGCCTCTCTGAGATGGCTCAATAATCAACCAATCGATGAGATACTCACTCGGGGCAATTGGAAATCATCCAACACGTTTTATAATCATTATTGTAAAATAATAGAACTTCCTAAAGATAATAATTTTAATTCATTTTTCAAAACTTTTACTCCATATTAATTCAAATGTTAATTAATAATAGTTCTGAATTTAATAAAACTTTATGTATTCAATAATTTCTAATTATTAAATAATCATTATCGATAACAATTAATTTATTTTATCCTATTCATCATAGCGTTATGTAGCATTATTCACCAGCAGATAACAAACACGTCTTCATAGCAATGCTGTATGTTTTCCGGAGGCACATCAATATAACGGTTTTACATAACAATAAAACCGATATTATGTGCCGAGAGGGAAAACATACAGCATTGCAGGAAGGCCTTCCTGGTGAAGACTATGAGCGTTAAAAATGGCGTCAGTTCCCGCCTATACTTGCTGGCGACACCTAGTGGTAAAAGATGGAACTAAAAGTTGTTTGTCTATTCTAGGACATAGATTAATTTTCTAGCAATGAATTGTATTAAGTACACACAGCTTCTTCATAGCAATGCTGTATGTTTTCCCTCTCGGCACATAATATCGGTTTTATTGTTATGTAAAACCGTTATATTATTTGGCTTCTCAAAGTAGAGATTTTAAAAATTGACAAAAAAAGGGTAGCTGAAAAGGTTAGCGATAACCTTAACTCACGGCCTTAACTCACTTACAGATTTTTGGATCCGGTAGAAGGATTCTTAATCCTTTTAATACCGATAGCCAGTGAGGCAAATCGGGTTGTTGAATGAAAACGAAAATTTTCCTATGCTCTTTGAGAGTAAGTTAGCGAAAAAAGTTCTCTTTTTACTGTCGTAAATAACAGTTGTACGTCTAATATATAAAATGCTTGTGTCACAGTTTCATAAATAAAACTCATCTGAAACGGCTTGACCAATTTTGATGAATTTTCATATGAACATTCAGTAGGTATGAGAATAGGTCAACAATTGTTGTTGATACGCATGCTCTTCGCGGACCTATTTGGTGCCACTGCGGATCATTAGTTGTCCGAAGAACATTCTTCAGAAAAGCTTCTGTAGAGGAACATAAATCAAAGGCGCAACAATTGCTGAATACAAACAACAATGCAGATTTTAATTACAGATGGAAGCAATATGCTCTCCGGGAAGAAAGAAAATCCACCAGTGTTTGATGAAGAGTGAGATTAACATCTCGGGTTACAATGTGTTCTTCTTAGTTTCAATATATAACATCGATGTATACCTTTCATAAAATGCTAATATTTAATACGCAATAACATTTGATCATTAAGTTTTAGTTTAAATAAAAACAATATATTATATTAATGTCGATGAGTTTCGCAACCTTTCACAAAATGCGGATATATTTTATACGCAAAATCATTTGGTCATCAATTTTTAGTTGAAATCAAAACGATATATTATATTAATATCCAATAGAAATCAAATATCAAAACATAATAGCTGTTTATTTCATATATTAATTGTTATTGAAAAGTTAATTATCAAAACGATTTGCTTAAAATAATTTAATTAAGGATTCAGAAGTATTACGTTATACTCATAACTAATTTACAAATTGAATTACAACTAGCAAGCATAAGCACCTACTTACCTACTAATAAATGTGGTAGATGGTAGTGGTGGTCGTCAAGGTGGTAGAACCGGTGCAGTTCGACCGGAAAGGTACCACCGCCACACCTATTCCTAGCGTGAAGCATTTTTTGCGTTTCACTTTTATATGAGGCGTAGCAACGCATCTGTGATTGACTTCAAATAGGACCCATATTCTACTTGTAGTTGCTTGCAGATAGCCATGGGCGGCAGTTACCACTTACCATCAAGTGGACTGCACGCTCTTGTATTTGCTCGTTTGCTTTTTTAATCAGTTAAAAATATATAAAGCTTATAATAATCACTCGGCCTCGCTACGCTAATTAAATCAAAACACAACATCCCCTAAAAAGTGCAGCAGTGGTGAAGGTAGAACAAGCAATAATTGTTTACATCTATTCTTGCTCAATGAATATGTAGTTAGAATATATATTAATTTCATTCGCTGGAAAAGTAATCGTAGGTAGTAAAAATACAATGCTAAAACATCAACTGAGTGGCAAACGAAAAGGCACAAAAGACTAATTAATTTTTTCTTAATAAAACTTACAACAAAAATAGGACTGTTTACTCAGTTGATAGGTATTTTGCTAGCTTTGTAATTAGAACCACAACTAGCTTATTTGAATTGTGCTCCTAATCCGCAGTTACAAATCATAATTGCGCTTAATAATCTCTTTGTATTAGACCAAATTAAGGCGTATCCTATTATTGATATAAATCTTTCGTTAAAGTCATTTTGTCAAGGTTGATTGTTTTATCAAGCCAATAAGGATAAGTCAATCTTGAAGAGTTCATACAAGAAAAAAAAAGTAGTAGATAATTATCTGATTAACTTTTAAATATTTTGCCGTCAATACTTTTTAAACATTATTCGAGTGACATAAAAAGTAATACAACAATATACCTATATATATATATATATATATATATATATATATATATATATATATATATATATATATATATATATATATACAATTGTCTAGGATTTTGGGGTATAACTATTGACACCCAGTTCATACAGCCTGCAAAAGTGATGTAAGTGGCTTGGACTTAAATTAGTGGAGTAAAACAGAATCGCCGCAGTATTAATTTTCGGTTCTTAATCTAGTGGCACTTACTAATACATGTCAATAACGGTAAAAACATTTGTCGATGGCAGGTCGTTGGCGCTTCTAGATGGAACAGTGGACGCCATCGCAAAAAAACCTTTACGAGAGTTCATGAATAACAACTTTACTAAAGATCATCACTTGATGAAATGAATAGTTTACGAATCTATAGAGGATATATAGACAAACATTTTTTTTATATAAAAGTTTTATAAAATTATTTTTATATAAAAAAAAATGTGGCGCGAATTCTAACGTTATAAAATCTAAGTTATAACTATAATACAAAGGGCTTATCAAAGGTAGGACACATTTTTTAAAATAAAGTAATGTGAAACAAAATCTACAAGAATAAGCTACAACAATGTAAAGTTTGTTATGACAGATTTGTTTCATAACTTGTTCATAATAAGAGGATCCCGAAACTTTCTAACGATCACGCAACATGTGCGCTACAGTTGCGCTACAGTATACATAGGAATATACTGAAATAACTTTTTTCATTAAAGTTAGGAATTTACATATTTAAAGACATCTTAGGAAGTATTTTACACAACTACATTGTAATTAGTTTTACTTATTTGTTTTCATTGACCATTATAAGACTAGTGACTAAACCCTAAAGGCTAGGTCATCTAACAACCTTACGACAAAGATACATAAAAAATAATTGTTCTTTAAAGTCGGCAAAATGTTTTCCGCCATTTTGGATTTGGAATGATTCTTTTTGTTCTCTAGGGGGAAAGCCAAAGGTGGGCTCACCGCTCCGTCTAGTCTTTACGACGGTATGCGACCACACATACCGCCATCCTTCCCGAAATCACCTGGCTGGATGGTTCAAGCTCCCACTATAGCCACCCGTAACTCGGGAAGCCCTTTTTAGTCGCCTCTTACGACAGGCAGGGGTTACCGTAGCCCTATTCTAATCCCGGATCTACAGGGACGAAACGATTGGAGCTATGTGACTTAAGATTCAGTTGCCTTAAGTCACATAGCTCCAAACCTTACGTTAATACAAAACTAAATGTAAGGCAAATGAAATAAACACTTATAATAATAATGAAATAAACACTTATAATATAATTGAATGTTATATTTTATATCTGTGGTTTATATGTTACTTTAGATTGTCGAAATTGAATAGGTATGTACAGCTTCCGACCGGAGACTAGAGTAAGCGTCATACGAGTAATTTATCGCATTTCCGCAAGTAAATACAATTTAAATGCCAACTAAAATGATGTATACACTACGCTCCCGTATGTTTCATATGGTGTCATAGGAGCAAAAGGATAAAAGCATAAATGATAAGCCAATTAGTCCTTAGAAGCTCACTTGAGAATTAAGGCATTCTGTGTTAGTTTTCTTACATTTCATCATAATTACCAGGCTTGATTTTTTTCTTATATATTAGCATTTAAACAGCATTTATACTCTAGACCCCGTAGGAGGATGAAAAGGAAGTACTAACACTAGCCTTACCGACGACGAATGACATCAGTTGACGAAAGCACACTCTTCTGAAGGCTAAGATGCTTACTACATATTTAAGCAAAACCGGCAATCCTGGTACCCTTCTACATAAACAGAGAACTGCATTGCCACCTATGACTCTATTTGAATATTTACTGTTGATGGTATTTGACCTGAATAATAGCATAACCATCCACACTTTTCACCGAATGGAAACAACTAGGTACTTCATAATATCCATCGGCATAGTGGCTTAACCACTACCACTTTAAGATAAGTGGCTACTGCTGCCCGTCAAATTACCTAATTAACCCCAAAGGATTAAAGTGCCACCTGAGATGAGTTGGAGATTGAATTGCCTCGCATAAAAATCTCTCTCTTACCACACAATATTTATCATTAGGTAAGTTGTTCTGGCTGAATATATAGATATATCAGCTCAGATATCTAATACAATGTCCGCTATACAAGTCAATTACACCTATTCAACACGAAAACTTCAGCCATTTTATATACGTCTTGCCATCATCTTAAGATAAAATCGCTTCTTTTCTCCCAAGATTCGTGTTAAGTATAAAAAATGGCGCCGAAGGAACTTGAAATAATGAATAAATTTATCATTTTGTCGCAGAAAGGCAGAATTGTTGCGATTACACACTGATTTTATATACTTAGTTTCTATTCCATTTATTTTTGATAGCATGAACTCAGTATAACGACCTGAAGTAGGTATAATGAACAGAATATTGTCTAAACAGTGACAATAAAGGGATCTACTCGGTTAAATTGATATTTTATGGGTAGCCTAGTGTATTACTTCAACTACTCATAGTAAGTCTCTTTAATTACAGTGATTTTTATAACATGCACGTATCAAACGAGAATTTTTTTTTTTTTTTTATAATTTAACCTAACGATAAGGCAGACGGGCTACCTGATGGAAAGTAGTTACCGTCGCCTATGGACATTCGCAACACCAGAGGAGTTGCCAATGCATCGCCGGCTGTGAAGGAGAGCTCTTTTCGCACCTTTCTTGAAGAACCCCATGTCATAGCGCGCCGGGAATACTTCAGGAGGAAGTTCATTCCACAACTTGCCCGTCCGTGGCAAAAACGAGCGTGCAAACCGAACCGTGGAGGACCGCCACGAGTCCAGTTGGTGTGGATGGAACTTCATCCTTCGGCGAGTGGTGCGGTGAAGAAAAGGTGACGAAGGCACCAGGTCAAAAAGTTCCTCGGAACACTCACCGTTGTAAAGCCGGTAGAACACGCAGAGGGAGCTTATGTCCCTCCGCAGGCTTAAAGGTTCTAACCGATCGGTGATCCTTGGGTCGTTGACGATTCGGATCGCGCGTTTCTGCACGGAGTCAAGTGGATTAAGTTGGTATTGGGGCGCCCCTGCCCAGAGATGCGAGCAATACTCCATGTGGGGTCTCACTTGAGCCTTATAAAGCCGAAGGAGTTGCCCCGCAGTGAAGTATTGCTTGGCCCTGTTCAGAACGCCCAACTTTTTGGATGCCAACTTGGCTTTGCCTTCCAAATGACTCCGAAACTGCACATCACACGAGATGTCAAGCGGTTAATTAGCGGTAAACGCGCAGGCTTGTGTCTTCGTGGGATTGAACTCAACTAGGTTAAGTCGACCCCATTCTGAGACCCGCTCCAGAGAGTGCTCGATTTCAGACACAAGTCGAATTCTGCTTTCCTGCACTAGTATCCGAGAGGTGTTTGCACGGCCCGTGTACAAGGCATCTCCCGTGCTGTCATCTGCATAGCAATGCATGTTACCGACTTGCTGCAACATATCATTGATATGCAGAATGAACAGCGTAGGGGAAAGAACCGAGCCTTGAGGAACACCAGCATTGATGGTCTTTATGTCTGAGCAGCACCCATCAACCACAACTTTAATGTGCCGCTCAGACAGAAAACCGGTGATCCACGTGCACAACCTCTCGGGTAGACCGTATGATGGAAGCTTCGTGAGAAGAGCCCTGTGCCAAACCCGGTCGAAGGCCTTTGCAATATCCAGGCTAACCGCCAATGCCTCCCCGTTGCTCTCTATGGCTTGCGCCCATCGGTGCGTAAGGTACACCAGAAGATCACCAGCTGAACGGCCCTGGCGAAAACCATATTGGTGATCGCTGATCAGCTGGTGCTCCTCGAGGTACCTCAGGAGCTGCCAGTTAATAATTCGCTCCATCACCTTAGAGAGCAGGGAAGTTATTGCAATAGGCCTGTAGTTGGCCGGGTCGCTGCGGTCACCCTTTTTTGGGATCGGGTGAACGAGGGCCACTTTCCACGAAGACGGTACTTGTCCCGCCGTGTAGGAAAGCGAGAATAAGCGCGTTAAGATGGGAGCCAACTCGGGAGCGCACGTCCTCAACACCACTGCGGGGATTTCGTCTGGCCCGCTCGACTTCTTGATATCGAGGGACAATAGAGCACGCCTGACAGCCTTCTGTGTGAACCGTATATTAGGCATTGTGCTATCACATCGCGGGATGGTAGGCGGTGTGGTCCCCCGATCGTCAAGTGTCGAGTTTGAGGCAAAAAGGGTACCAAGGAGATCGGCTTTCCCTTTTGCCGTATGGGCCAGAGAATCGTCTGCTTTCCGCAGTGGTGGAAGTGAGGAACGACAGAAATTACCCTCGACAGCCTTGGCCAGCGACCAGAAGGCTCGACTCCCTGAGGGGTAGCCTAGTAGTCTCTCGCCAATTCTGCCGATGTGCTTAGACTTCGCCTTGGCCATATGCCTCTTTGCTGAACGGGAGGCAGCATTAAATGCGGTTCGGAGCTCGGGGCACTTCGGATCCTTGCACGCGCTCGCTGATGCCCAGGCTTGATAGGCATCCTGCTTAAGGCTTGACGCCCTAGCGCAAGATGCATCAAACCAGGGCTTGCTCCGACCGCCGACGGACACGACAGAGTTTGGAATGAAACATTCCATACCCTGCCGTATCACGTCGGTGATAGAATCAGCACACGTGCTAGGGTCACCCGAGACGAAACATAGCTGCCTCCACGGGTACGAAGCCAGGAATTCCCGGAATCCGTCCCAGTCTGCTGACTTATAGTGCCAAACTTGTCGCCTCCCGCTTGGACGTGTCCTCACGGGTTGCGACAAGGGCACAGTAGAACTTACCAAACAATGGTCAGACGAACCAAGAGGAGCCTTGACCATTACTTGGTACTTCTCAGGGTGGGAGGTCAGCAGAAGGTCCAGCAAAGAAGCAGTATGGGTCTCCACATCAGGTACCCTGGTAAAACCGGGCACGAGCTGGGAGAGTCCATAGGCCAAAGAGAAGTCATACGCAGCTCTTCCGGCAAAGTCAGTGATCCTGGAGCCCAGCCAATCAACATGGTGGGCATTGAAGTCACCCAGAATCACTAACTCCGCCGAAGGACACTGCCGCAGCATTCTGTCGGACGCCCACTGGACGTGCTCAAATAGTCGAGTCGTCTCCACATCTCCGCTATAGGACCTATACAGGCACGCATAAACACGGGTTTGCCCCCCGATGTCCACGCGCACCCACAACAAGGATAGGTCCTTGTCTTCAAGGCAGCTAAGACGGCGACAGCAGATATCTCCCCGAACGTACACACACACCCCGGCTCGACGCCTAAATGCGTGCTCTAATTTGTAGCCGGGGTACTCCAGATACGATGTATCATCTAGAGTTGATATCTGCGTCTCCGTCAAAAAGAGTAAAGCCGGCTTTGCCGTCTCGAGATGATGATGTACGGCATTCAGATTGGAATGAACCCCCCTGATGTTGCACATATCCACAGTGAGTGTGGAGAGGGTAGCCGCTGTTTTAAGCTTTACTCCTTTTTTAGTTTTGCCCATTGGTGTTGTAGCGAAAAGAAAGGGATCTGGAAAGGATTTGCGGTGCTCCGTCAAACGCCCCCTAAGATAAGGTGTAGATCCAAGAACACAGCGCCCGCAGAGGTGATGTGGGATGCTGGCGCGGGGGACGGAAGGGCCCCCGGTCCCCCCCGTGCACGACTACCTGGCTCCACACCGGTCTCTTACTCCGGCAAGGTAATCGCGCAACGGGATTTTTCGCTGGTTGGCGGGACAGCCTCCCGGGCCAGAGGTTAAAAGTGTTACCCGGGTTCGGGTCCCCAACTAACCTGCGGGCGGCCAGCGGAAAACCGTTTCACCGGGTCTCCCTGGCCCCCGCGCCAATACACCACGCCCCCGCGAGCGACGGTGCCGAAGGGACCCACCGGTCCAGGGGATACGCCGCCGGAGACATCACAAGAGGATGGGAGGGGGGGAAAAAGAGGATAAACTGGCTCTCAGGTACACTACTGAAACACGACGAGTCGTTATTAACAGTAGACTCCGACCTGAGGGTGGTAGCTAGCCAGGCAGATTCAGCAAGGGAATCTTACCACCAAGCAGGACACCTTAGGGAATTATGCCAGGCGGTGTCAGACCCAGCGACCAGTGGGACCGTCGCAGTTTGGTGTTAAATAGCCAGGTAGACGCTGCTGCCCATCTACTTGGTGAATAAAACCCTTAGTCGCCTTCTACGACACCCACGGGTAGGCATGGGGTGGTCCATTCTATGGCGCCGGAACCACACGGCAAATGATGAATGATGATATGCGGTTAATGCTGCCATTGGACATCCAGGTAAAACTTGAGTCCACCTGAGGTCGAATGGTCGTATTTGTTGTAGTTAGCACAAACAAACTTTGCTTTTCTTTTGCTTTCTTTTAAATGCGTTGTTAACCGTGAGGACGGCTCCGATAAGTCGTATCCAATACCATCCCCGATATTTTGAATTAATACGAATTCCAAAATAACATATAGCTTGCCATAACGGTGAAGAAAAGTATAGTGAGGAGACGTGTAGGTCAGAGAGTTCCATAGTAGCATCAACACCAATCTACACTCAAAGTTGTATACTATGGCTTAAACTGTTCATTATGGAAATGACGATTCCCCACTAATGGAACAATGCTTATTGTAATCAATAAAAACAGTAAACAAAAGCACTCATAGGTAATGAATACCCTATTGAATTTCGGCAAAGCAATCTATCGGCATTTCGCCTCAGAGCTCCAAATTCTAAGCTACATCGTCCTCAGAGACGATATTGTGAACTTGTAAGTAGGGTAATATAAAAATACGAAGAATATAACAGTGCGAAAATTGCTCAAAAACGAGGACCCAGATAAGAAGATTTACACTAGAATTGGTAAATAAATCACAAGCTCTTTTTTCATTCTAAGAAAATTCCTATACTTACTCGTACTACGAGGTCTGACCGCATAGTTTCTTCTTCTTTATAATTTTGTAATTACAATACATTTTAATGTTCCGTACGCAAAGGGTAAAAACGAAACTATTACTAAGACTTCGCTGTCCGTACTTCCGTCTGTCTGTCACCAGGTTGTATCTCATGAATCACAATAGCTAGGCAGTTGATTTTTTTTCAGGTGATATATTTTTGCCACTATAACGACATATACTAAAAACAGAGTAAAATAAATATATACGGGAGGTTCCCATACAAACAAAAAACGTGTGTTTTGGCGTTTTTTATAGAAAATGGTATGAAAACGTTTGTGCGCGAGTCCGACGCGTACTTAGTCAGTTATTGATAACTGACGTTGCTATGGGCACAAGTTATTTTTCAATAACGGAAAAAATAACGTGAATTGATCATCGTTAATTTATAAAAGAAATGACCGAAATGATTAAACGTTTTCCTTTTCTAAAAAATATAGATCAATGTAATGATACGTACCTATTTGTTATTCCATAACAAATTTATTTCGTCCGAATGTAAACCAGCTGAAGTAATAACTATAAAGTGAAAGAAGATAAATATATTTATAATATTATACATGTAGTATTTAATTGAGCGTTTAAAGCATTTGACCCTTCGTTTTTCCTATTTTACTTTATAACTAGAGGCATATTAATGATAAAATTGTTAATAAAAGAGCAAAAGTAAGAGTAAATGGCCCGAAATTGCATAATTATTACTCAAGGATTAACCTGCTAGCTAGCTGCATTAGATATTACTAACTTTGAGAAAAAAATATTGTTGGTATACAAGAAGTAGAAGACACCGGAAAGGAAAAAGTAGGACTATTTACAAAAAAAAAGGATCGCATAAAAAGCAATAATTGTCAAAAAACCAAGTATCGCACCTCAGTTCTTTTACCGAAAAAAGTTGTGGGATCCAAGTAATACCAAGTCGGTTATAAATTTATATAGTCCTTACTTAAATGACCTTCTGCCACAAATTGTTAACTTCATACCTGTCGGTGTTTACGACGGCACGCAGCCACACATGCCATCATCCTTCACGGGGTCACTTGGCTGGACGGTCCGAGCTCCCACTCTTACCGCTCGCAACCCCAGAAACCCCTTTTAGTCGCGTCTTGCGCCAGGCAGAGGATACCGTAGCCCTATTCTGGTCGCAGAACAACAGGGACAAATATCTACGTACCTACTTCCCATATTTAACTTTAGACTCAGTGTTTATGGTAACTTCAAATGCTTTCCATGATTCCAAATTCAAAAATAAAATTATGTATTTTTTTAATAAGAATTCAAAACACGAAATAACTTCAAAGACCTTACGAAGACATTTCGTTTCAAAAATTCCGATTAGTAGAATTCTTTGGTAACCTATGTAGTCATTATGAATAATTGAAAAATTTACTAAAACGTATCAGTAAATTCATGTTATTCTTACTTAGATTAAAAAAAAGAAAAGAAGGTCAAATAGATATTTAACAAACAAACTCTAAAAAGGAATCTGACCACAAATTTTTAGTGTTGTTCTGGCAATGTTTTTGTCAATAATTCATTAGTAAATGTCATAAATTCGCGAGCACGACGCAATTTTTTGAATGGTTCTAAAAGAAACGAATTAGAGTGATGATCAAATGATATATGTATATATATTATCTGATTGAAATAGTAAACGAGCCTACTGTCCATCTGATGGTATGATGACATCTGTAACCAACTTCAAATAGAACAGGGGTCTAGAACAGGGCTATATCATGAGGACTATGTTGGTCGGCTCATATATAGTGTGCCGGCAACCACACCGTTCCATCGAAACGCAAGAAATTCTTCACGCTAGAAATAGTTGTGGCGGTGGTATTTCCCCGGTTGAACTACACCGGTTCTACCACCTGTAAGTATATTTTCTGTGTATATATTTTCTAATAAGTTACATTACCGTAATGGATCCTAAGTTTTACTTCCCTCATTGTCAATTAATATTTACAACAATGACTTTTATTACTGTTCAAAAGTCATTAAGGGAACAAGACTCGCTTGAACGCCGTATTTAATCGAGTTACAGTTTTCAGGTCTCCGTGCCGCCATTCAAATGTTCAGATGTTAATTACCGTTGGTGTTTGCTAATGAATTAAAACTTTATTGGACAAAGTTATTATGCCATTCTTGAGTTATAACTTTGTTTAGACCAGCTAAGATGTTTCGTAAATAGTTAAACGATGTTTGCAAGTTTTCAAGTGCTTTGCGATACTTAATCATTTATAGCTCTATTTTGCTCACACATTTCAGAAATTTAAGTCAGTGCCCTTAGTACTAGTTTATACCGTTTTCTAAAAGCAATAATTTCTAAAAGCTAGTATATTATAGTTAACTCTAAATTTAACACCTGCCGCAAAATTTCGAGTCACCCAGGGTTGACTGGTAGAGAATACCATAAGGCATTAAGTTTAGTCTATTGTAACTTTTATGTTATTAAAGTGGAATAAATAAATAAATAAAATTAAATTAAATAAATAATTGTTCACGATTTCATGCACTCATAACAATGAACATATAAAGCACGTTCACTTTCTTGTTTTCAACCGTACCTGTTAATTAGCGTTAACAATTAATGCTTAAAAGAAACATGATAACCAACACCAGACGCGACAGCATCATGAGGTACTAGGTCGGTAGACGTGTAGTGTACCTAATAGTCACCTGCTTCCTCTTCCTTCAAAGGACCAGCATTCTCGTGGATTAATGGGGTTCCGGGCGGCGGGAAATCGACTTGGATAGTGAATAACTTTCAGGACAAAAACGACATTGTCATCACAACTACGACGGAGGCAGCGAAAGACCTCCGAGAGAGACTCGTCCTCCGCACAGGAAAGTCCGGAAAGTTTGCCACAACAAGGGTACGCACATTGGCCTCGATACTAGTAAATGGTTCAAAAGGCAGTTGCAGACGACTATTAGTCGACGAGGTACTCATGAACCATTTCGGAGCCATTGTGATGGCGATAAGACTGACCGGAGCGGAGGAAGTGGTGCTCCTCGGAGATGTTAACCAGCTGCCGTTCATAGAACGCAACAACCTATTCGAACTGCGATACTGTCGACCAAACCAGATAACCAGGATAAGCCAAGAACTGTTGTGCACGCACAGGAATCCGATGGACGTAGCGTACGCCCTAAGCGAGGTATACAGTGGCATATACTCGTCCACGTCGCGTATGAGATCCCTGAAGCTGAAGAGGTACACCGATGCGCTGATCCCAAAGACCCTCGAGAGGACACTCTACTTGGTACACACCTAAGCCGAGAAGGAGAGTCTGAAGAAAGAGGGCTTTGGGAGTGGGGAGGGATCGCGGACCCTGACCATACACGAAGCACAGGGATTAACGAGCGAGACGACGGTAATTGTGCGTGCCTCCACAAAGCACCTCCACTTGCACAACAGCGTCCCCCACGCAGTAGTGGCAGTATCGCGTCATACCACCAGCTGCACTTATTACACCGACTACAGCGATGACGCCGTAGCTCAGTTCATCCTAAGAGCTATGACTGCCACCGATGAAAGGCTGGAAGACTACAACATCTCCATGGCAATCCGTAGCAGGGACTCAAAAATCATAGATAAGGAAAATTGCACGTTCGAAGTGGCCTCCGGAAAGAATTAAATCGCAACTTACATTAATAACAATGTAATTAGAGTGTAGTGTCCTTAGAATTATATACGATAGCTTAGCATTATACGTAAAAAAAAAAAAAAAAACTCAATTACAACACATATACATCTATGTACAATGCACTGAATTATACATACTATGTAAATAAAAATGATGAATGGTCCTATATATATATATATATATTAAGCGTAATTGTAAGATTTCTTTAATTGCCAACTTTGTCACCACCGCACACGACCGTGTGATGGTGACAGCGATGGCCTAACGTGGAGCTAAGAAATAAAGACTTATTGTTAAAAAAAAAGAAGAACTATTGTGACAAAAGGCACGGACGATCAGTCTGTGGAGTTTATGTGTTATAATAAAAAAAAAAAAGAGGTGTTCGTTTTAAACAATTTTACATGTCATGCTGACTGAAGTCGAGACAAATCTCAGTACATCTGATCAAAGACTAGATTTATTTATGCCGCCAAACAATTCTCTTCAGTTGATATTGATAATAGCTACTAAACTTTTTCGAGGTTTAAATGGTGACTAAGTGTTCTCGTTTTATTTTATACATTCGAATCCAATTGAAAACATTAAATTCAAACTACTATCCTAATGACTTCCGGGCAAGCCTCTTTAAATATCCCGTCCAAATGAGTTCCCCTAACTTTAGTATTTAATTAAACTCCATTGTGGGCTTGCCACTTCATTTAATTTATCAATAAATACCATCCCAAATATGCGTACGAAAACCGAAAATCTTATATGACACAGGTAATTTAAAAATGTGTTTTTCAAATACCTATTATAGATTTAGCGAATAAGATTGCAATTTACTTAATGATAATCAGTCACTGCCACTCCTGCTTTGCTTTTGGAACATTAACAAATGACTAGCAACGAGTAGATCTGTTTATTGTTGGAGATAGGCAATAACGCGAATTCTTCGTCACGCGTTTCCGTTAACCGTAATAAAGGACCAATTCTGAAAATAACACATTAATAATTCATTTCTGTCTATCATTATGATATATTTAGTTTTTCTTGAATAATATGGTTTGCGGACAAAGGCCTAATGGCACAGCATGCCACCTTTACTTCCCACATTACACTAAAACTCACTGAAAACTATTCATAGACTAATGACTTATGTCAGAAGTCAAATCGAACTCCAAACAGATTGCCTATTTCCCTTTCGCAGCACCATTAGTTACCGTCATTTATAACAATGTCGTGAAAACTTTACGGACTTTGACGTCGACGTTTTAATACGACAAATTATCTACACAAACAAACAAAATTGATGTGTCACCTTGTAACTTCGCAAATCGATACTATCAAATTCTTATTTTTAATAAGTCAATAATATACAAATCCGCTATTTTATGGCTGATTTTTTTTCCTCCTGGCGTCTAGCTACAGATGATTTCAACCGAATAAACGAACGTCTTAAATATCTATAGACATTTGAATTAAACTTCAAATTCATTCGCAACAAATTATGAGGAATCTTAAGAAGATATCTGAACTGATATGGCGTAAAGATACGACAGGTATCTTAACGTCATCGTCTATGGAAGATGTTAATAATCATTATAACTCCCTGATTAATTGCTTGTGACTTCAAAGTCCTTTTACTGATTATGGGTGAGTGGTGGTATGGTACATAAATAACTATAAGATTTAAAAAAAACATTGCAAAAATTAAACTAAATTCTATCGGGTTCAATCTAAATTTTAGTTATAGAAAAAAACATTTGCTCATTAAAATTGTACTACAATCTAAATGTTCTGCCGACCGCTCAATGTGCGTGTCCGTCAGGATGGCCGGTCACTACCCATATTTTACATCGAAATAGTTACTAAGAGTTGCTACCTAGTTGCTACCAGTTGCTACCAATCTTAAAATAATTGCTACCTTTGTATTTAAAAAAATAAACTGCTTTTTAAGGTGACCGGCCATTCTGACGTCAGGATGGCCGGTCACCATTCCAGTTAGAACAATCTGCGCAAATGATTGGAGTTTTTTTTTACCAAGAGTTGCTACCAAATTGCTACCTTTTTTATACATCGTAATTGACCTCATAGCTGTTAAGGATAAAAAGATATTACAGATTTAATATTAAACGCCTGTACAACTAAATTAGCAAATCCGAAGTTAAATACAATATTCGTATTTTACACAGGCGCCACTTGCACTTTAGTTGCTAATTTGCTAATTTAGTTGTACAGGCGTTTAATATTAAATCTGTAATATCTTTTTATCCTTAACAGCTATGAGGTCAATTACGATGTATAAAAAAGGTAGCAATTTGGTAGGAACTCTTGGTAAAAAAAAAACTCCAATCATTTGCGCAGATTGTTCTAACTGGAATGGTGACCGGCCATCCTGACGTCAGAATGGCCGGTCACCTTAAAAAGCAGTTTATTTTTTTAAATACGAAGGTAGCAATTATTTTAAGATTGGTAGCAACTGGTAGCAACTAGGTAGCAACTCTTAGTAACTATTTCGATGTAAAATATGGGTAGTGACCGGCCATCCTGACGGACACCAATGTGCCGCCCGGAAACTTCAGTCACCTTTAAAGTCTTTTCTACAGGAAATACCGTTTAACAGTACAAAAAAACATGTGCGTAATGTATGTTAATACACATTTTACATAAAGATCTCTGATATTGCGACGAAATTTCTTTCCATCAAGTAGCCTAACGGATTATTGTTAGGTTAGATACAAAAAACACCACTTCAGTATTAAGTCCGAAAAGGACTTCGAGATGTGAAATGCCAAAAAAGACATTTCTCCAGAAACTTAAGAAATACATTTTGCCCTTACTTAACGTATCTTTACTTGTAGAATGTACCGATAAAATAAGATCACCGGCGATAAATCCACTCGATTGATTCAACTATCAGCAGTCGACAGATCGGTGGCGCAAACAAATTATTATTTGGCTTCTCATAGTAGAGATTTAAAAATTGACAAAAAGAGGGTAGCTGAAAAGGTTAGCGATAACGTTAACTCACGGCCTTAACTCACTTACAGATTTTTGGATCCGGTAGAAGGATTCTTAATCCTTTTAATACCGATAGCCAGTGAGGCAAATCGGGTTGTTGAATGAAAACGAAAATGTTCCTATGCTCTTTGAGAGTAAGTTAGCGAAAAAAAGTTCTCTTTTTTTCTGTCGTAAATAACAGTTGTACGTCTAATATATAAAATTCTTGTTCTTGTAAAAGGAGTTTTATTTATAAAACTGTGACATTTTATAAATAAAACTCCTCCGAAACGGCTTGACCTATTTTGATAAATTTTCATATGAACATTCAGTAGGTATGAGAATAGGTCAACAATTGTTGTTAATACGCATGCATTTCGCGGACCTATTTGGTGCCACTGCGGACCATTAGTAGTCCGAAGAACATTCTTCAGAAAGGCTTCTGTAGAGGAACATAAATCAAAGGCGCAACAATTGCTGAATACAAACAACAATGCAGATTTTAATTACAGATGGAAGCAATATGCTCTCCGGGAAGAAAGAAAATCCACCAGTGTTTGATGAAGAGTGAGATTAACATCTCTGGCAACAATGTGTTCTTCTTAGTTTCAATATATAACATCGATGTATACGTTTCATAAAATGCGAATATTTAATACACAATAACATTTGATCATTAATTTTTAGTTTAAATAAAAAACAATACATATATTATATTAATGTCGATGAGTTTCGCAACCTTTCATAAAATGCGGATATTTTACACGCAAAATCATTTGGACATCAATTTTTAGTTCAAATCAAAACAATATATTAAATTTGGATATTCCAACAGAAAACAAATGTTAAAACATAATACCTGTTTATTTTATATATTAATTGGTATTGACAAGTTAATTATCAAAACGATTTCCATAAAATGATTTAATTAAGGGATTCAGAAGTATTACGTTACACTCATAACTAATTACAATTTGAATTACAACTAGCACACATAAGCACCTACCTACTAATAAATGTGGTAGGTGGTAATGGTAGTCGTCAAGGTGATAGAAACAGTGCAGTTCGACCGGAAAGGTACCAGCGCCACACCTATTCCTAGCGTGAAGTATTTTTTGCGTTTCACTTTTATATGAGGCAACGCATCTGTGATTGACTTCAGTTAGGACCCATATTCTACTTGAAGTTGCTTACAGATGACCATAGGTGGCAGTGACCACTTACCATCAGGTGGATTGCAGATTTGTGTTTGCTTTTAATAGATAAAAAATATATTAAACTTATAATAAACACCCTGCTTAATCAAATCAAAACACAACATCCCGTAAAAAGTGCAGCAGTGGTGAAGGTAGAACAACAAAGAATTGTTTTCATTTACATGTGTTCTTGCTCAAGAAATGTGTATTTAGAATTTTAAAAAAATGCTAAAACATCAACTGAGTGACAAACGCTTATTGAATTCCTTTGACAAATTGCTATCGTAGGCACAAAAGACTAATTATTTTTTTCTTAATAAAACTTACAACAAAAATAGGACTGTTTATTCAGTTGATAGGTATTTTGTTAGCTTTGTAATTAGAACCACAGCTAGCTTACATGAATAACAACTTTGCTAAAGCTCATCACATGAAATGAATAGTTTACAAATCTATAGAGGACATACAGACAAACATTATTTTTTATATATAAAGATGATGCAACGCGAATTCTAACTACTTTTAAGTTACAAATATTTTTAAGTAATAAATTCTCAAACGGCTAATCAAAGATATGCCAGATTTTAAGATAAAGTAATTTGAAACAAGATCTACAAGAAAAAGCTTCATAACAATGTAAAGTTTTTTATGACAGATTTGTTTCATAACTTGTTCATAATAAGAGGATCCCGAAACTTTCTAACGATCACGCAACATGTGCGCTACAGTTGCGCTACAGTATACATAGGAATATACTGAAATAACTTTTTTCATTAAAGTTAGGAATTTACATTTATAAAGACATCTTAGGAAGTATTTTACACGCCTATATTGTAATTAGTTTTACTTATTGGTTTTCAATGACCATTAAAAGTCTAGTGACTAAATTCTAAAGGCAAGGTCATCTAACAACCTTACGACAATGATGCATAAAAAATAATTGCTCTATAAAGTCAGCGCTTTTATCTACCATATTGGATTTGGAATATTTTTTTTTTGTATGCGACCCCACATGAAGCCCCTTTTAGTGTCCTCTTACGACATGTAGGGGATGCCGTAGCCCTATTCTGATCCCGGAACTACAAGGAGCTGTGGATATACCTATGTATTTTAGAGTGTTTTTTGGCAGTGGCCCACTGACAAGCTCTCTGGATGGATTAAAGTGCCATCTAAGTTGAGTTGGAGATTGGATTGCCTCGCATAAAAATCTCTCTTACCACACAATATTTATCATTAATAGGTAAGTTGTTCTGGCTGAATTTTGAGCCCAGATCTCTAATACAATGTCCGCTATACAAATCAATTACACCTATTCAACACGAAAACTTCAGCCATTTTATATATGTCTTGCCATCATCTTAAGATAAAATCGCTTCTTTTCTCCCAAGACTCGTGTTAAGTATAAAAAATGGCGCCGAAGGAACTTGAAATAATGAATAAATTTATCATTTTGTCGCAGAAAGGCAGAATTGTCGCGATTACACACTGATTTTATATACTTAGTTTCTATTCCATTTATTTTTGATAGCATGAACTCAGTATAACGACCTGAAGTAGGTATCATGTACAGAATATTGTCGAAACAGTGACAATAAAGACTACTCGGTTAAATTGATATTTTATGAGTAGCCTAGTGTACTTCAACTACTCATAGTAAGTCTTTTTAATTACAGTGATTTTTATAACATGCACGTATCAAACGAGAATGATGATATGCAGTTAATGCTGCCATTGGACATCCGGGTAAAATTTGAGTTCCACCTGAGGTCGAATGGTCGTATTTGTTGTAGTTATCACAAACAAACTTTGCTTTTTTTTTGCTTTCTTTTAAACGCGTTGTTAACCGTGAGGATTATATTTGACGGCTCAGATAAGTGTCATCCAATACCATCCCTGATATTTTGAATTAATACGAATTCCAAAATTAAATATCACTTGCCGTAACGGTGAAGAAAAATAATTATAGTAAGGAGACGTGTAGGTTAGCGTCAGGACCCCTGGACCAAGTGCGATATTTTGTGTTTGGGGTGTTTGTGCGCACATTCAATAGTCTTTGAGATATACGATTTTGCAAAACGTTACCGCAGCAGGAAACGCAATATCTCGAAAACCTGAAGACGCACAAATTATTTTTAGTTAACAAATTTGCACAAATATAAGCTATCTGCTCATGCGCAATTTTTGACTCATCGTTTATTTGTTTTGAATTTTCCTGCTGGAACATTACCCCAGCAGGAAACGTTTTTTCTACTTTCCTGCTAGGGTAACTGACACAATTAAAAGTTTTTCATCCGTAACTTTTTCCTGGGACGACCTAAAATTTGTAGAAAAAAATATATCTAGGTACTAAAAAGGTATTAAATATTTACAAATAAACAATTAAGTTATATTGTCTCCAACCATGTCAAAAAATGTGGTCCAAACAACCTGACGTCAGAATGTCTGGACCACTTTCTTTTCATTTTATTTCACTGCTCGTCGAGGTACTAAATAATTTAATTTAGTTATCAAATAGTACCAAAAGGGTACTAAATCTTAATAGTCTCCAAACACACAATATCGCACTTGGTCCAGGGGTCCTGACGCTAACACGTGTAGGTCGGGGAGTTCCATAGTAGCATCAACACCAATCTACACTCAAAGTTGTATACTATGGCTTAAACTGTTCATTATGGAAATGACGATTCCCCACTAATGGAACAATGCTTATTGTAATCAATAAAAACAGTAAACAAAAGCACTCGTAGGTAATGAATACCCTATTGAATTTCGGCAAAGCAATCTATCGGCATTTCGCCTCAGAGCTCCAAATTCTAAGCGCTACATCGTCCTCAGAGACGATATTGTGAACTTGTAAGTAGGGTAATATAAAAATGCGAAGAATATAACAGGCGAAAATTGCTCAAAAACGAGGACCCAGATAAGAAGATTTACACAAGAATTGGTAAATAAATCACAAGCTCTTTTTTTCATTCTAAGAAAATTCCTATACTTACTCGTACTACGAGGTCCGACCGCGTAGTTTCTTCTTCTGTATAATTTTGTAATTACAATACATTTTAAGGTTCCGTACGCAAAGGGTAAAAACGAAACTATTACTAAGACTTCGCTGTCCGTACTTCTGTCCGTCTGTCACCAGGTTGTATCTCATGAATCACAATAGCTAGGCAGTTGAATTTTTTACAGGTGATATATTTTTGCCACTATTACGACATATACTAAAAACAGAGTAAAATAAATATATACAGGAGGTTCCCATACACACAAAAAACGTGTGTTTTGGCGTTTTTTATAGAACATGGTACGAAAACGTTTGTGCGCGAGACCGACGCGTACTTATTCAGTTATTGATAACTGACGTTGCTATGCCTGATGGGAAATAGGCACAAGTTATTTTTCAACAACGGAAAAAATTATTTCAATTGATCAATTGATTTATAAAAGAAATGATTAGAATGATTAAACTTTTTCCTTTTCTAAAAAATATAGATCAATGTAATGATACGTACCTATTCCACAACAAATATATTTCGTCCGATTGTAAACCAGGTAAAGTACCTAATAACTATAATGTGAAAATAGATAAATACTTTTATAATTATACATGTAGAATAAGAAGTAGAAGATACTGGAAAGGAAAAAGTAGGACTATTTATAAAAAAATCGATCTCATAAAAAACCGAAAAAAGTTGTGAAATCCATGTAATACTAAGTCGGTTATTAATTTCTTTAGTCCCTACTTAAAATACCTTCTGCCATAAATTGTTACGTCCATACCTACATTAAACACACTTTAAATAATTTGGCTATGATATCTTTTCTAAGAATAGACTTTCTTTATCTAATTAACAGTTCATAAAGCTATGGCATTATAATGTAACCTCTTCCACAATATAAGCTGACTTCAATCGGCGCCCGGCAAGGCAATACGCGACGTTTAGTGCTATGGAGAAGTTCCCGCCAAAAAAATTTTACGCCTTTTACTTCACGCCTTTTACAACAACAACTTTTTGTTATTGCTACAAAAAAACATAATCACGACTATTTCGAGGCTCTAATATGAAATCTTGGAAATCATCGCGATCATCAAATGAAATTAATGTAATATCTACGTACCTTTTTTTTGTTATCGAGGGGGAAACCTTCAAAAGGTACTCATCGCCGTAGGAGCAACGTCGGGTTATGTGGGATTTTTACCACACTAAAACCTCCCCGGTGGCCGTCCTCGGCGCTATAAAGAGGACTCCGGGAACTCGAAACGACCTCAACCGGAGTCCTCCGAGCGCAATGCCCCTTTTGGGCCCTTCTCCGGTGACCGATTCATGCTCACCGTGCCTCTCGGTGTTTACGACGGCATGCAGCCACACATGCAACCGTCTTCATTCTTACTTAGTTTAAAAAATAAATGAAGGTCAAATAGGTAGATATTCAACAAACAAACTCTAAACAGGAATCTGACCACAAATTTTTAGTGTTGTTCTAGCAATGTTTTTGCCAATAATTCATTAGTAGGTAAATGTGCTCACACTTCTCCCACGTGTGTCAATTTTTCAAAATGATGTCATAAATTCGCGAGCACAACGCATTTTTGTGAATGGTTCTAAAAGAAAAGAATTAGAGTGATGATCAAATGATATATGTATATATATATTATCTGATTGAAATAGTAAACGAGCCTACTGTCCATCTGATGGTATGATGACATCTGTAACCAACTTCAAATTGAACAGGGGTCTAGAACAGGGCTATATCATGAGGACTATGTTGGTCGGCTCATATATAGTGTGCCGGCAACCACACCGTTCCATCGAAACGCAAAAAATCCTTCACGCTAGAAATAGTTGTGGCGGTGGTATTTCCCCCGGTTAAACTACACCGGTTCTACCACCTGTAAGTATATTTTCTGTGTATATATTTTCTAATAAGTTACGTTACTGTAATGGATCCTAAAGTTTTACTTCCCTCATTGTCAATTAATATTTACAACAATGACTTTTATTACTGTTCAAAAGTCATTAAGGGAACAAGACTCGCTTGAACGCCGTATTTAATCGAGTTACAGTTTTCAGGTCTCCGTGCCGCCATTCAAATGTTCAGATGTTAATTACCGTTGGTGTTTGCTAATGAATTAAAACTTTATTGGACAAAGTTATTATGCCATTCTTGAGTTATAACTTTGTTTAGACCAGCTAAGATGTTTCGTAAATAGTTAAACGATGTTTGCCAGTTTTCAAGTGCTTTGCGATACTTAATCATTTATAGCTCTATTTTGCTCACATATTTCAGAAATGAAAATTTAAGTCAGTTAGTACTAGTTTATTACGTTTTCTAAAAGCAATAATTTCTAAAAGCTAGTATATTAGGTATCTTTATTATAGTTTACTCTAAATTTAACACCTGTCGCAATATTTCTAGCCACCCAGGGTTGAGTGGTAGAAAATGCCATAAAGCATTAAGATTGTAACTTTTATGTTATAAAGTTATACAAATAAATAAATAAAATAAGTAATGGTTCACGATATCATGCATACGCATACATAGCAATGTACATTGCACTCCCGTGCTCGTTTTCAACCGTACCTTGTAATGTTCAATGGTGAGAAAAAGCGTTAACAATTATTGCTTAAAAGAAACATGATAAACCCATAGTTACCGTACGGTATAACAACACCAGACGCGACAGTATCATGAGGTACTAGGTCGGTAGATATGTACCTGCTTCTTCTTCCTTCAAGTGACACTTTGATTACGAGTCACATTTACGAAGGGTGGTTCTCCACTAGAATCTCATTAAATCTTAAGTAGGAAGAGGAGTTCGTTTAAAACAATTTTACATGTCATCCTGACTGAAGTCGAGACAAATCTCAGTATGCCGCCTAACAATACTATTCAATTGATATTGATAATAGACACTAAACTTTTTTGAGGTTTAAATGGTCATTAAATTTTCTCGTTTTATTTTACGATGCATTCGAATCCAAGTGGAAACATTAAATTCAAAAAAATATAACTATGGTAGTAAGTTAGGTCTTGACTTTCGTCGTATATATGTAAGTTTGACTATAGCTATACCTGTTTGACTGCATGTCGTTGAAAATTATCAAATCAATGTAGTTAACATGGTCGTACTATCCTAATGACTTCCGGGCAAGCCTCTTTAAATATTCCGTCCAAATGAATTCCCCTAACTTTAGTATTTAATTAAACTCTATTGTGGGCTTGCCACTTCATTTATTTTATCAATGAATAGCATCCCAAGTATGCGTCCGAAAACCGAAAATCTTATATCATACAGATAATTTAAAAATGTGTTTTTCGAAAACTACCTAATGATAAGCGGTCACTACCGCTCATGATTTGCCATACTTTGCTTTTAAAACATAAACAAATGACTAGCTACTAGTAGATCTGTTTACGTGACAAATTGTTGGGGATAGGCAATAACGAGAATTCTGCGTCACGCGTTTCCGTTAACGCAATAAAGGACCAATTCTGAAAATAACACATTAATAATTCATTTCTGTCTATCATTATGATATATTTAGTTTTTCTTGAATAATATGGTTTGCGGACAGAGGCCTAATGGCACAGCAATTTACGTGAGCATGCCACCTTTACTTCCTACATCCCACTAAAACTCACTGAAAACTATTCATAGACTAATGACTTATGTCAGAAGTCAAATCGAACTCCAAACAGATTGCCTATTTCCCTTTCGCGGCACCATTAGTTACCGTCATTTATAACAATGTCGTGAAAACTTTACGGACTTTGACGTCGACGTTTTAATACGACAAATTATCTACACAAACAAACAAAATTGATGTGTCACCGTGTAACTTCGCAAATCGATACTATCAAATTCTTATTTTTAATAAGTCAATAATATACAAGTCCGCTATTTTATGCCTGATTTTCTTTCCCCCTGGCGTCTAGCTACAGACGATTTCAACCGAATAAACGAACGTCTTAAATATCTATAGACATTTGAATTAAACTTCAAATTCATTCGCAACAAATTATGAGGAATCTTAAGAAGATATCTGAACTGATATGGCGTAAAGATACGACAGGTATCTTAACGTCATCGTCTATGGAAGATGTTAATAATCATTATAACTCCCTGATTAATTGCTTGTGACTTCAAAGTTCTTTTACTGATTATGGGTGAGTGGTGGTATGGTACATAAATGACTATAAGATTAAAAAAAAACATTGCAAAAATTAAACTAAATTCTATCGGGTTCAATCTAAATTTTAGTTATAGAAAAAAACATTTGCTCATTAAAATTGTACTACAATCTAAATATTCTGCCGACCGCTCAATGTGCCGCCCAGAAACTTCAGCCACCTTTAAAGTCTTTTCTACAGGAAATACCGTTTAACAGTACAAAAAAACATGTGCGTAATGTATGTTAATACACATTTTACATAAAGATCTCTGATGTTGCGACGAGATTTCTTTCCATCAAGTAGCCTAACGGATTATTGTTAGGTTAGATACAAAAAACACCACTTCAGCATTAAGTCCGGAAAGGACTTCGAGATGTGAAATGCCAAAAAAGACATTTCTCCAGAAACTTAAGAAATAAATTTGGCCTTACTTAACGTATCTTTACTTGTAGAATGTACCGATAAAATAAGATCACCGGCGATAAATCCACTCGATTGATTCAACTATCAGCAGTTGACAGATCGGTGGCGCAAATTTATATGATCGTTTCGGTTTAGACCATTCATTCCACGTCCACACTCATCCCTCACGCGTTGCGAACTCTCAAACGACATTTGCCAAACCTTGCCTCGCTATCAATCTGCTGACCTTTTTCTTGTTATCTTTTGATACGCTTACAATTATTATCATTAGAATTAGAAGCATTATGACTTCCCTTACTTATTTGAGAGCTTTTTTTTAAATATTGATATAAAAAACGAGCATACCTGATGCATACAGATGCAGCATACAGGTGGACTGATACTACCTGGTTATTCCCTCTATGGACATCTGAAGGTTACTTCATGTAGAATAGAGTTTTATGAAGTCGACGACAGATACGCGCATTCCTGAGGACAATGATGTTTACCTCATACGAATATGAACTGGCATCCACAAACTTGCATCGAAATCATACACCGCTTCCTTATAAAATCATAGGTACATCACCTTGTAAAACCGTTAAATTTTAATCTTAAATTTTACCAATATATATATAGTTAAATGTACGCTCACACATTACATCTGCAGCTTCTAATTGGATACTAGCGTTTTAACAATTCAAATCCACTCAATGACGTTTAAATATCTCTCTCAGAAGCTGTTCAATTCGCAAAATTTTTACAACGATACCACTGATTTCCAGAGCCCAATTCGAGAATATTTTGCCATATTCCTGTTAACTTCATTAATTTCAATCGCTCACATTTTAGTCGCTATCGACTGCGTCTGTAATTTAATTTCTCCAGCACGTCAGTAATACTATGAGCGAACGCAATTCATATCACTTGACGTAAAATTACTGCAGTAAATGAAATCATTTCTTAAATTTATCGTTATACGAGGTTCTCTCTTTATTTTAAATATACTTTTGTTTTTGGATACTTAAAAATGTTTAGCTCACTACTGTTTTTTTAGGTCTATCTGACGCATGTCGCAGTACAATCAGTGGCAGGGTAAGAGAGAAAAAAGGCGTTCGACAGAGTAGTTGACTACTCTTGTTGGGCGCAGCCATATTGACCTTGAGGTCAACATGAATGCGCCATTGCTCGCAAAAGTTATACTTGCATCGTAGTATTATTGTAAAACCATACAATTTCTTCATCTGTATGTGCTATAATTAAAACATTTAAATTAATGGGTATGAGACTTTACGGTATCTGAGAATACGGTACGAATACAGAGAGTAATTTATCTTGTTCACATAATATGTTCTACACACTATGTGAGGAGAAATTACAAAGCCTTTATTACCTATTTCTTTTTGCATACTGGCATTTATTTACTGAATTTCATGAAACTTAGGTAATTTTGCTTTTCACTTCACGTAAATTTAAATTCTCTTCGTTTCTTCGGCGACCGTATATAGTAAAGTCAACCAAGCTTACAATTTTGACATGAATTTCGGTCCGAGACTGGTGTTGTCACATAGCTTCAACATAAAATATTAATTTGACACGCTTCCTAAAGAGCTGCTGCAAAAAGCTCTTTCATTCCTTTCAGCTTCTATCAGGCCAAGACGATAAATATTTTATGTTCAGTATCTTAAGCGCATTAAAGCAGCCTACTATGCAAGTGGCGGCTTTTCTACGAAGAGGTAATGAGAGTATAAGCCTTTACAGTGCCCGCAGTACGAGTTTGTTACGTTTCCTTAAATTAAAATTCTTTAAATTGTTTAAAATTTCGCCAGACATTGCAAACTACGTCACAAGGTAAGGCAGAACATGTCAACCTAACTGTGCAATGTAATTATTGTTTTAAGGAAAAGTACGCAGTGCTAAACTCGGACTGAGGACACGGGGTAATATTTTTAGTAGAAAATAATTCCGTTATAGTCTTCGGACAAAAATATTTCAATTAATTGATACATTTGCATAATAAAACCAGTTTGCTTTAACCGGGAAGGCCGGGAAGAGAATCACCACACATATTCGTACAAGCAGTCAATGCATTTCGTTGAAAGGGTGTGGATGTCGGCTTACTTGAGTTACAGGCGATCATCTTACTCCTCATGATTGGTCTCCTCATGAATGCATCTATAATCGACTCCAGACAGAATCTGTTTTGTGTGACCGGCATTGACGACACTACTACTACTACTACTACTACTTAGCTACTTGGATTCTATAAAAAAAAATTAGGCCACACAATAATAATAAAGATATACCTACTACAGATTTCCTGTAAAATGTAATTATTCTATTTATTTAATTGTAAGGATTTGCATTAATTTCATATAGTTTCAGACAGCGCGAGAAAAATAACATCGAGTAACAAAATTACTAGAAAAAGTTAAGATTTGTTAATCACAGGTATAAATACACAAAATTGTACATTGTCAGAGCCGCAGGTGTATAATTATAATGTTTGCTAAGTCGTGACAGCTTCGTCCCTGTAGTTCCGGGATCAGAATAGGGCTACAGCATCCCCTGCCTGTCGTAAGAGGCGACTAAAAGGGGCTTCCGGGGTGGCAGGCGGCTAGAGTGGGAGCTCGAACCGTTCGGTCAGGCGATCCCGGGGAGGACGGCGGTATATGTGGGCGCATACCGTCGTAAAGACTAGACGGAGCGGTGGGCCCAGCCGCCCATCTGGGAGAAGCCCGATGGGGCAACGCGCTCAGAGGATTCCGGTTGCGGTCGTTCCGAGTTCCCGGAATTCTCTTTATAGCGCCGAGGACGGCCAAATGGGGGGTTTTAGTGCGGTAAAAATCCCACATAACCCTGCGTCGCTCCCATGGTGTCGGGTACCTTTTGAAGGTTTCCCCCTCGAAAACAAAAAAAAAGTCGTGACAACTCAGCAAAAGTGGCCGCGGATAACGTTTTACAACTTTACCGACGATCTGCCTATAAACTGTGTTCTTAGTATAAGTTTGCTCATAACAATCATTGTTTAGGTGTATCTTTTTAATTGTTTGCTGCTTCAAACTTTCTTCGTGAAATTGCGGTCAATTTCCGAACTACACAATTTTGTTAAAACTATGTGCAACTTAATTCCATATCATACATGTTAAAACTATTTGAAATTTTGACGACCCGCGTGGCCGACCGGTTACCGTACCGGGCTGACGTGCATTGACTATCTGAATGATGAGTTTAGATCCTTTTCTGGGTCTGGGTGTTTGTGTATTCGTCTTTGTGTGTGTCCATGGCACCTACGACACAGGAGAAAATCCTAATGTGGGGCTATGAGTGTAGAAAGCGTTTTTTTTAACTTAATTATTATTTTTAAGTAAATGTCAACATTTTATTTTCGACTAGTATTATCGCAAAATTATTATTTTGGTACGTGTAATTTACGTTAGGTATACCATAAAAATGAAAGTATATTTAATAATTTTAATAATTATAATTTAATAAGTAGGGGTTAATAGATATTTACCAGGTAAAAAATAATTGCAGTTCAGTTGAACTTTTTAAGTAACAGTTAGCATTTTTTATGTTTTATGGCCAACATTGTCGCAAAATTTACATTATATTACGCCACGGGTAAATTACATTTTAGGGTAAAAATGTCAACAGCTAATAATTTTATTACTTAGTATATTGCCATAATATTTATATATATCTATATATTTATATCCCAAATAATCCTCTGCCAGTACCTATACCTCCGCATAGGTACTGGCAGAGAATTATTTGGGATTCAATTTATACTACTAGTTGAATCCCGCAGCTTCGGTCGCGTTAACAAAAATCAATTATCCCGTGGGAATAAGATATTTTCCTACAGTAAAAGTATATGTTAATTCGAAGTGTCGCAATTAAATGAAAATCGCTCCAGCCGTTTAGACGTGAAGAAGTAACAAACATACACACTCACAAACTTTCGCCTTTATAATAGTAGTATGATGTGATACTACACCTAACAATGAGAACTATTTAGATGCCCATAAACTAATAGATGGCTCAGTTTATTAAAATAGTTCTACAAAGCGTAAGCGTTCCAAGCAATAATGTGTATAACTTTATAATTTTCATGACCACGGCTTTGTTTATGGGTAGGTACTTCTAATGGATTGAAATACTGATCTAATGACTTTGCATTATATCTGAGCTCCTAGTGAAAACGGGTGTAAATCTGATTTTAACCAAATCTACTAAAACAAAAAAAAACGAAAATCTATAGATAGATCTTAACTTGGAATAACTTAAATCTATTGATGGCTCTACATTTTCCTAATAATATTGATATACGACTCAATTTATAAAAATCTGACTTATACCTGTTTTTACTAATGGCACAGTTAATAACCCGAAAGCCACGAAACATTAGTGTCACTATCTTGGTGCCAAGCTCATGCTTTTAACGCCCAATGCTGAGCGTTAAAAACAAAAGTACGTATGTCCAATGTTAGGACTGACCCATACGTTTCCCAACCACACCACATCGCAGTGTCAAACTGTAGATAAACGTGTGAACAGTTTCGCTACAGCTTTTTGTAGTTGCGTTGGTTTTCGACAATGTCGATGTGGGAGCGTTGTCGTTGCTATGTGGTTACGTGGTGTGCAGACACAGTTTTCGACACTGGCGAGGAAACACAGCATGGACGCAATGCCATTGAATCGACGCAACGTCTGCGATGTGGTCCGTCAGTAGATCTCGCTTTTGCTGGTGGTTGCGAAGTCATCGGTATCACACAAGCGGTCGATAACTACTAGAAAATGTGATGCTTGTAAAAAGTTCTATTAATTTTCAATACAAAATACACGCCCGACCACGTAGTGTGGTTGTGGTACGTGTGGGTTGTCCTTTAGGTTACGAAACGCTGCAATTTGCAGCGTCATTCCATTTGTCTCGAAAGACAGGATACAAACATTTGTTTTTAATGTCCAAAGCTGTCGCTAGCAGCGCTTAGAAAATTATACTTGAAGTCAATGTTTCTGTAAGTAATGTTGTCAACATTTACCCAGATAAGCGCTAATATAAACGTTGTTTTTGGAAAGATTTCCAAAGTACGAAAGAATCAAATGTTTATATTTTGTGCCTATCAGTGCCCTTTATTCTGCGATTACCAAACGATAGATACCGCTCGTTTTATTATCAAAACATAACACAAAGTTACACAGTTACAAGTTGATCCATCATCCTGCTTTGGGACAATCCTTTTAAAATCGTAGTTTTAAAAAGCCGATTTCAACATTACATGACCAAACTGTTTGATTAAATCACCACTGAACACTCTCTTGCTGTCATGTCTGCTGCTCTTTGCGATGCAGTGACTTCCGATAGTCTGAAGCCAAGCTTAAAGTATCTCCTTAAAATAAAGATAATAATACAATTAAAAGTGGAAGAAAAACTAAATTAATTTTCTAATTAAACGTCTTGGAATACATTTTGAACATTTAATATTATTTTGAACATATTATGGATTACATTATGGAGCACTTAATAATTTCTTTGATGCGAGACCATGTGTTGTAAATTTCAAGCAACCAGGTGTTACAAGATTTAAAACATTATTACGAATAAATAAATTTGAGGTTGTAGCTTTTGCAGTGCGTAACTGTCTCGAATCCATTGTGAACAACGACCTAAACTGAAGAACCTACAAAGTAATAAAGCCGCTCAGGCTTAATCGACTTTAAAGTATGGTCCTCAAAGTTTAGTTTAATATTGGGTTAATTGAGTTTTCAAAACATATTCAAATACCAACTTTGCTATGTTTTCGTTGGTGTATTTTTTTTATTAATCATAGGCTTATTTACCATATTATCGAAATTCCTTTCTTTAATGCTCACCTACTAATTTACGCATTACAGAAGGAAGTACTGTAAAAATATGCTTCTATACTCATTATAGATTTTGTAAATAAGATCCAGTCCATCTAATGGATCTCTAAATAATAATCATCTAATAATCTATTACCGTTAATGAACATCTGAAATCAACTTCATATATAACAAGAGATATCTGAAGTCAATCACAGATAAATATTACTCTTGGGGAATAGCACGTCTTGAGAACTATGATGGTCGCTCTACCTATATGAAAATATTCCGTAACACAAGAACCGCTTAACGCTAGAAAACACACTAGAAGAAATAAATAGGAATAAATAATCTGTTTTTCTTCAGTTGAGATATATTAAAAAGACAAGGATACTCAGGTAAAACGTGGTGTGAAAAATCAATCAACATTTATTAGAAAATACCGAGCATCTCTCATCACTTATTGAAAATTCGCCGTTTTCAATAAATACGTCATCGGATTCCTAAGTACTTTGCCGCCGTATTTATCGTTCGGCTCATTTAATTAAACAAGATAAATAAAGCCGCTCTCATTACATTATAGAAACGATGGAATATAAGGATCTTTAAAGGTATTAGAATCATTTAGGTTTCAACTTAAATGGTAACACCATTATAACTGCGACTGTCTTGTAACAGCGATATTAAACGCTGTGTTATGTTTGAATGCTTTCCTAAACTAGAAATATTTATATTAAATATATCATCTCATTTCCGCCTAATTGCAGCAGTAATGATGGGGAGGGAGATATTCGTAATCGAGGTGTATCTATCAGTCCTCAAGGGCGATAATATATGTTAACAGCATCGGGCGATTTTGTCTAGGGTTGATTGAAGATATCTGCTGTTTCCTTATGGTGAAAAAAGGCTAAGTTTCAAGTCAGTCTCGAGCAGGAAGGAAACTGTGTCATTAACTATAAAAAAATGGCAAAAACATTACGTTTCCATGTATGGAAGCCCTCCTGTATCAGAAATACATCATTCGTGAAAAATTCTACTGTCTAGCTATCAAAGCTCATGAGAAACAGCCTGGTGACAAACAGACGGATAGGTGGACAGTGGAATCTTAGTAATGAGATTCCATTTTGAGATTATATTTTGGGTACAAAACCCTAAGACACTTCACACACAGACGATCTTATGTGCCTAAGTCTAGACCCATCACGGGCTAGGTACAGGCATACATGAACAGCACTGACCACATATGATGTGGAATTTGTACTAGTTTGCTATTGGTTTGGTTCAATATTACATTAGATGAACATTTTAGAGCCTCTGCTGTGTATGAAGTATCTTATTGATGCCCATGCACGACTGTGCATGGGCATCAATACGAAGACGCTAGTTTGCTACTTTAAATACCTACCTCATACAAAAAGTCAATCTTTACTGCTAAAAATAGGAAGTTTATCTACTATGATCTTATACTAACTAAGTAAACATAATATGGCAATGGAATATAGCACTGCCAAAGGTTGGGTTACTCACGCAAGATCGAATTCGAATCGAAAAATCATCTCCCATTCGACGAAAATCTCAATTCCCAGACCCAGCAAATAGTGTCCAAAATACAGTTGCACGCTGTTCTAGATCTTATAATAAAAAGAGTTTCCTACGGACCGACTGTATTCATATACTCGTATGTGGGTGGTTTGTAGCTTCTGTGGACCAACTTTAAAAAATCCCTTAGCGATTTTCCGATGTACAGTGGTTGGCCAAATTATTAGAGACCGTATGCAGATTTTAGTATTTTCTACTTTATCTGGTATTTGCAAAAAAAATTGGTTGCTGGACTGGTTTTTATTTTTTAATGAAATAGAAAACATATGGAAATATTTAAAACAGCATGTTTTGAACGTAGAACACTTTATATTTTTTTAAAGTTAATCTATAAATGAACAAAGATTCGTAAAAGTAAGGCCTAATTTAGTAGTATTATTATTAGATAGAATTAAGGCTTCTAAGCATCAAGGCGTGCTCTTTATACATAATTTTGCGTTAGTTTCCGGTTTACATATCTAATGCAAGTAATCTTTTTTTCTGTCGCATTTTTCTTTAAAAATTGCTTCCTTGGAATTATTTTCGACAATCCTATTTTTTTAATCGTTAATGAATGACTTTAAATTATTAGAAATACTTGCCATATTTTTCTGTGAATGCAAGGATTAAAGAATATTTTTTAAAATCACCCTGCATTTTGGAGATAAGTCTGTCCCTAACATATGGCAAAAAAAATATCATGAAATTAGAGAAAAATAATATTTAATTCTGAATTATATAAGACGGATAAAAACGAAAATAATAAAATATTTTAAAAATCATTTCTTACATAGGTAACTTAACCATAAGTCAGTAACTTTAGAAGGAAGCTAACTTTCATTTAAATCTATATCAATTTCCAATTTAATACATACTCTTAAAAACAATAAAATAAGTTAATTTACTGACAAAATCCCTTTAAAATAGAAAAACGAAAATCTGCGTACTGTCCCTAATAATTTGGGCCCATGGTATATATTGCTGTTAGTTTTCATATTTTTTTACCTTGTTTACCATATTTACCTCGTCTCTGACACGTTGTATGAGATACATTACATAATCCGTACATTACAACAGTATTATTGGCTGTGCGCGAATTTGCTTTCAAGCACTTTCAAACTTTTTAACCGATATCTGTAAATGCATCTAAAGCATATTTTGTATAGGCTTGTGTTTTTCATTTTATTTCATTTATGTTGATCGTGCGGGTTTATTAGGATTTTTCGTTTATTTTATTTCAAGCGAATTATATTAAATCGTCGAGATTTGACTCGTAAATTGACGTATCAAATCGCAGTGCCTTGACGCTTCAATCAACCCTATGTTAAAAATCAACACGACCTTCACTAAGACCTTGGAGTACAATAAATAAAATTGACCTTCAACTCCTCAACTTTCACGTAAACCATTGGTAGTATGTTACTTAAATTTAGCACTCAGATAGTTTAGGGTTTGGATTAACACATAACCGTGGTAGGAGTGACCAAAGGAGGTGAAACTGCAATAATAGACTAGTTTTTTTTTATCTGATTGAAGTAGCAAACAAGCATGCAGTCCACTGTCCACCTGATGGTGTCTTCTGCCGCCCATGGACATCTGTAAGCAACTTCAAACAGAACATGGAATCTATCTAAAGTCAATCACAGATGCGTTGCTACTCTTGAGGACTATGATGGTCGCCTCATACATAAATGTACCGGAAGCCACAACCTTCCATCGAAACTTGTTCTACCACTTGTGAATACACACATGGTTCTACCACCTTTTTTTTTTGTTTTCGAGGGGGAAACCTTCCAAAGGTACCCGACGCCGTGGGAGCGACGCAGGGTTATGTGGGATTTTTACCGCACTAAAACCCCCCCGGTGGTCGTGCTCGGCGCTGAAAAGGAGGACTCCGGGATCTCGAAACGACTTCAACCGGAATCCTCGAGCGCGCTGCCCCATCGGGCTCCTTCCAGATGGGCGGCTGGGCCCACCGCTCTGTCTAACCTTTACAACGGTATGCGACCACACATACCGCCGTCCTTCCCGGGATTGCCTGACCGAACGGTTCGAGCTCCCACTCTAACCGTCTGCAACCCCGGAAGCCCCTTTTAGTCGCCTCTTACGACAGGCAGGGGATACCGTAGCCCTATTCTGACCCCGAGGCTACAGGGACGATGGTTCTACCACCTAGATACATAAGATAGCTTAAATGTATTGTTTTTCATAATACCTACAATAAAATTTGACCAATATTAAAACATAACCTAACCGAACTTAAAAAGTGAATAATTAACAAGATTTAAAATAAAAAAATCGGAAGCATGGATACATTTCCGCAATAGAGTTTGTATTAAATGCGAAAATGTTCCTTGACTCTGCGTATTGGCAATCGCGATTTCAGTTAGATATGTAAATACTGTCATTTACAAAATTTTCTATAGGCTCTTTGAAGGCTCTTATTCCAAAAACCCACTAAAAATTATTACATCATTTAAAAATTCTATAAATCGATGATTACGTAAAAGTAATCATCGATTATTTTTACGTAATCATCAGTCACATCACATATTTACATCACTTCACCATAAACTTAAAGAAACTAGTTACTCTCTACATAAGCATCTAATCCCCGGTGTAAATTCCATTTAAATCGGTATAGCCTTGTATAATACAATGACAGATGAGATATTATGTACAAAAGTTGAAACATGTGCTTTGATATTTTATGTACAGTTTGTTTATAATTAGGAATACTTTTTTTTTATCTTATAAAATTAGTTGAGAGTTATTTGTGGTTGGCTGCATTAATAATCCAACTGCATACATACGAATAAGAACGAAATGTCCTCTAAATGAGCAAGCTGATTTTCTTTATAAGCCTGAAGTAGCAAGACAGCGTTCAGTCAACCTGCTGGTGGAGTGGTTACTGCTATCCATTAAAATCTGGAAGTAACTTCATACATAACAAGGATTCTATCTGAACTCAATCACAAATGCTTCGCTACTCACGAGGATTAAGTTGGTCGCCTTATTTGCAACGCAGTCGGCAGCATAAAGCAGATCTAGTGTTTCCACCGAAACACTAGAACTGCTTCACGCTAGAAATAGGTGCCACGCACGCCACAAACGAACAATATTATGTTCTACTGAAAAAAAACTGCGTATACAAATACATGTGTATACTTTCATGGCAATAAACATTATGGCTAAAAATCAAATTGTTCCTCTGATTGCTCGATACGGGGTGCTCGTATACTTGCCATTTTATTACGTCTGGCTTTAAAACGACGAATGGCATATAAAATTATATTGAAGTGCTTTATTGATCAGCCGCGGAGTGACGAGAGATCAAATTGTGTAAATATTTAAATAAATATATCATTAAGGTAATAAAGATAAAATATTATAAACTGGCATTGCACTTGAATAACATTTAGGCAGACACCTTTTTGTGTTAGTGTATGTATATGTAGAAAATACAGAATAGTTGCAACGCATCGGTACCCAAACGCAGGTCCACGTATTGCTGCAATGCTTTAAGCTGAAGGAAACCATGGTGAGAAAAACTACACGACTGAGTATTCATAAAAAAGTTCTCTAAGATTTGCGATGTTTACCAATCCGTACTTGGCCACCTACGGAGAATGGTCTCATTTTGAGAGGAGATCTGCGCGCAGTAGTAAGACAATAATAGGTTACGAAAATGTAGAGAATATGTGCAAGTGATTAAACTTGCCTGATGCCATGATTATGCTGGATTCACCATTACACTATAAAAAAACATTTTAATACAAAAAAAATTGGCAGCGGTGGGATTCGAACCCACGCCTCCGAAGAGACTGGTGCCTTAAACCAGCGCCTTAGACCGCTCGGCCACGCTACCTTGTGGCATTATGCGGCAAAAAATCCATTACACACTAAAATTATATTCTAGGTAAAATCATCTTCATAAGTATTGTAGGTACATACAAACACAAAGCTGTCTGAACCTTTAATGATATTAATGTTGTATTGAACGTTATTATTATTATGAAAGAGTAAATAACAAAGGTTTTAACGAATGAAGTATATTTAGATATCGACTAATTATTTTCTTAAATTAATAAATACTATATATGTTCACGCTGATAACTTTCAAGACAGACAAACTGATTATTTACATCAAACGTGATAAACTAAGCATATTGCATTGTACGCTAAAGCTGAAAACGCTGTGCAATACTAATAATACAATCCAGGGGATGGCCAGCAAGGTCTTCCTGTGTAATCTTAACTTTTAATAAAGAAATAAATATTTTCGAAATTATTTATTCTGCTCTGCTCGTATTTTTCATAAGAAAACGTTTTTTTTTTATTGGAAGTCTGTTAAAACTACACAAAAAGTGCAGAACCTGCGCTACATATTTGATCATTGTTAACTTAAATGCACTAAGTCTCATTTATTTTAATAAGATACAGCATATATGTCTTTTTTTACAAAAAGGTGGAAATGAAATAAAGATTTAGAAAAATACTTAATCTCATTCACCACGGCAGAGCCAGAGACTGGAGCCTGAAAGTGCTAATGTGCTAACAACCATTGGAATCCTTTATTTTTGTATAAATACATGAAAGCGTGACTTTTTCGATTTACATTAAAGTTCATATATTTCTGTAAATGGTCCTCCGCTATTGTGGCTCAGAGCTTATTTAGGATAATCCTTCAATATAACCAAAAGGAGCCTTATTGCTTCCACAAGATGTTTTGCTTACCGTTGTAGCACGATATTGGATTCTAGATAACAATAACCTTCTGCCGCTGTGTGATACCCAATCTAATAACAACAATCTTCTTTAACTACAATTTGAAACGAGACTGTGTTTGAACATATTATATCTTAAAGCTCTAAGCAGAGTTAAATTAATTCGAGAGATAAAACACCTGAAATGCAATTAGATGTATAAAAAACGTGCTTTCTACACTTATAGTCCCAATAGGATTTTCTCCTGTGTTGTGGATACACAAGACGAATACACAAACAACCAGAATCAGAACATTAATCTAAAATGTTCTCATCATTCAGATACTTGGCCGGGAATAGAACCCGGAACCCATTGCGCGCCAGACCGGTATGGTATCCGCTCCTCCACGGTACTCGTCGTATAAAAAGTAGAAGTAGTAAATAAGCAAGGAGTCCACCTCATAGTAAGTGGCCACTACCGCTCACGAACATTGATTTCACATAATATTAAGTCTCGAGTTCTCGACTGTGGTTGACCACTGGTGTCTTGCTAAGCCTGAGAATTACACTTTAACACGTTAGATTACATAGCATATCGTCACATAACGAAACATATTCTTTATATACAATAATACTAAACGAAACGAAACTAAGTAATAAAGTATTTGGCGGCTGATTCATATCAAAATCAGATAGCAAAGCTGTAGTGCGTTGCGGCGAGACATCCCTAGGAAACCTTCCGATGATGATAAATTTATTCATTTGCTTTCAAATGAAAAACCTATCTTGGAACTACACCCCTATTTCTTGAGTATTATATATTATGAACTATCTAAATCTACTTCAAGGCTGAATAGAACGGGAAAATTTGACTGACTTTGACTATACCAAAGGGGTTGATAATTCTTTTTATTTTTAAGTCTCATATGTCACACAATCTTTAGTTTTTTGTTCAATGACCTTGCACTAAAATAATTGATCCAAAGTTTTATACCCAAAAAAGACGTATTCCGCTTATACCCATCCGTGGACACGAGTCATTTCTGGAACCCGTAATGTAGATTACGATTTGACGACCCGCGTTGCGGTTACCATACCGGTCTGACGCGCAATGGGTCCCGGGTTCGATTCCCGGCCAGACAGTTATCTGAATGATGAGTTTAGATTCATGTTCTAGGTCTGGGTGTTTGTGTATTCGTCTTGTGTGTGTCCATGGTACCCACGACACAAGAGAAAATCCTACTGTGGGGCTATGAGTGTATTCGTATTCTAAAGCTTATTACTTATGATATGTAGTAAGTTAACCTTTATTTAATATACTTTTACAATATACGCCTAAACGTAACGCCTATTTGCCAACTACTTTATCAATATTTCCATAATTGTTGAAATTCTTTATGGGTCAAGTAATTGAATTTCATCAAAGAAAATAATATTATGAGCCAGAATATAATAATGCTATTTGCGGGTCTTTAAATAAGATAACTTAAATTAAATTTTGGATAAACGGTATAGCTACACTAGGAAGAAATTTGTGAAGGATGCAGCAATTACAGCAATTTTTAACACTTCGTCTTGTGAAAACCGTTTTTTAACGTACGTGTTAAGTACTCGTACTTTCGCATTCTCGGTTAAAGGCTGTGGTAAAACGGAAAGAGTATATATCTTTGACCTCGATGCGCGCAGGTGATGCGGCAGAAACGGCTGAATCTTCTAAGCGGCGCAAATATGCAGCTCTTGGGGAGGGTTACATATTTGTGCCGTTTGCGGATGAGACACTGGGTCCTTGGGGGCCAGAAGCGCGACGATTTTTCAAAGAACTGTCTTCGCGCCTGGTTGACGTTTCAAGAGACCCAAGGGCTGGTGCGTATTTTGGCCAACGTATCAGTTTGGCCATATAACGAGGAAATGCCGCAAGCATTCTTGGGACTCTCCCAAAAGGCAGCGGTATGGACTCTTTGTTTTATTTATAATTTGTATTATTTTTTTAGTTTTAGATTTAAAGAAATATTTTTTTTATTTTATATTAATTTTAATCGTAAAGTTGCGGTAAAAAAGATACTCAACTTTTGAAAATAAGTCATTTCAAAGTGGGCAGTCGATTAAATAAATTGGAGAAACTCTGACCTATACAAAGTGGTTAGAGGAAAAGAAAGACATTTAATGTTACGCCAATATCACATATCTAAAGGCGTCACACAATAAGGATGGTGTTGAGATATAACATGAATATCACTTTGGCCTGGTACATTGAATCTGAAATATTTATTTATTCTGCTTTCGCTTTGGATCGGATACAAATATAATGTCAGTAACATTTTTTGCTATGTGTAACGTAAACAATATTGTGGTAATAAATGTTATTAACAACATATATATGCGAAATAACTTGATGTTTTTCAATTGCAATGATTGTCCATGTATCCATAGAAATGTAGTTATAATAAATATTTATTATAAACTATTTGTTATTAGACCACAAGTCACTCCCCCCCTCCCCACCGGGTGGACCGATGACCTGTAGAAGACAGAGGAAAACCTTTGGGTTCAGAGGGTACAGGACCGGTTGGAGTGGCGTCATTTAGGGGAGGAATATGTTCAGTAGTAGACTTCAAAGGCTGATAAATGGATGGATGGATTTGTTATCTGTGAAAGATAACGAAAGCGGTCCAGATACATTCGCTCTACCACAGGTAACCATTTATAGAAGGATTGTTTTTTTAACTATTTTATATTACTGAAGTAGCAAACGAGCCTGTGTTTCTTGATGTTAAAAGCATAATGCCGCCTATGGATGATTACTTAGAATCAACCTCAGATAAGATGAAAGCCATAGGTGAAATCCGCTATGGTACCCACTGATGCGTCACTACCCCTGAATACTTGAATACTAAGTCAAAACGCAACTATTTTTATTGGCCCTATAAGAAAGACAGTTAAACATTCCAGATGTGCACCACAAGGGAATTCGTTGCGCGATACTGTCAACTTCACTTGAGTGCGAGTGCTCCACGAGACCTGCCAAAAGATTGCAGGATAAAGTAACGTATAATCAAGCAACTACTCTGTTCTAAATTGAGGAGCAAAATGCGAGGGTTTAGTAGAACTTCATTGGTCGAAATCGGTATGTACATAGGCATTTTATTATTTATTTTTTATTTTATCAATGTGAAATGTTTATGAAGAAAACAGTAAGACAGTTCAATTATTATCTGTTTATTTTGGATAGGTATATTATAGGTATATTATTATACAGGTTCTTGAAGTTTAGCTCGGTAATGATTTTGAAAAAGTTGAGTTTTTAAAAAAAAGTACCTATTATTACTTTTTTCAAAATTATACAAAAGAAGTACAATAAGATGGAGAAAACACTAACTTCAAATTACGGAGGGAACTTGTAAGCCCTAGAGTATGTTATAAGTAATACAAGTAGCATCTATCTTCATACATAAGATACTTTGTCTTATTAGATACGTGTAAAATTTCAGTATTATTTATAATATTTATATATTTAATACACCTTTTTTTTTGTTTTCGAGGGGGAAACTTTCAAAAAGTACCCGACGTCGTGGGAGCGACGCAGGTTATGTGGGATTCTTACCGCACCAAAACCCCCCGGTGGCCGACCTCGACGCTGCGAAGAGGACTCCGGGAACTCCGATTGACCGCGGCCGGTGTCCTCAGCGTGTGCCCCATCGGGCTCTTCCCTGGTGGGCGTGAACTGCTCACCGCACCTACTGGTTTTTACGGCAGCATGTAACCACACATGCCACCGTCCTTCCCGGGGTCGCATGGCCGGACGGTTCGAGCTCCCACTCTTCCCGCTCGCAACCCCGGAAGCCTCTTTTAGTCGCCTCTTACGACAGGCAGAGGGTACCGTAGTCCTATTCTGGTCCCGTAACTACAGGGACAATATTTAGTACACCTACTCAAACTAAACCTAAGTTCTATATGAATATACAAAATTACTAGTTACACAATAAGACATATTTAAGAACCAGCCGCCGGAAACCAGCTCTCTAACAAAAAAAAAACGCATTCAAAGCAGTTCACCCGTTTCGGAGCTACGTGTCCATAGACAGACACACAGACTGACTTACCAGTCAAACTCATAACACCCCTCTTTTTGCATCGAGGGTTAAAAAGTATAGTTTGAAAAAATCTATTACACGTATTCTATATTGTCTTACGCACGGATGTTCAAAGGGTTTCTACGATTTACTTTATCCGACAAGAAGCTAAAATTGAAACGAGGACACTTTCCAATTGTACCTTCAAATCAGTTCTTGGTCATAAACCGGCCTCCAGACTATCCTAAAGGATTACCGTAAACGATGTCAATAGTTGGGACTACATATTTCAAACCTGACCCAATTCAAGGATAATATTCAAGAAGAGAATTTATAGTTCTACAAGTCTAACACGTTCAAGTTGTTTGGACCAATAATTTAAATGTTTATACAATTGAGTTAAATATGACTAACCCGAGAGCTACGAAACAATTACTTAAAACGCTGTTCGCTTAGCGCCGCAAGCTTCAACGTTGAGCGTTGAATTAATTGCTGCTTGAATTGAATAATTCTAAAACAATTTTACGGAAGAGCCAGGTGAAAATAAACAATGATTTTCGTTAACATTTAATATTTGCCTTCGGGTAACGCACTCCTTTAACATACGCGTACATAACATCTACGTTTACTTAAAGTATATAGTAGGACGTTTACTTGTATAGAACTCAAGTTTGTCATCACAAATCGACATGCAGTTTTGTCCACCTAAAATACTGTAAAGGGCGAAGTAAATTACGTACTGTCTTCGTCAAAAAATATAATACCTAAATCCCTGCACCTTTTGCGTGAAACAAGAAAATACATTTATTTCTGAAGACGACAGGGTAACAAAATAAAACCCCGGAAAAGGGTATCTCTCGTGACGAAAACAAATGAATGCAAAAGACAGGCGTATGTATTATGTTATACTAAAACACATACATCTATTGTTTCGTATCCCTCACCATGCTCCGGAAAGCAGTATGGCGACGTGAGCAAAGCGACCGCTGCTAACCAGCTCGTACGAAATTCGTATGTGTCTTAATATTAGTAAATTGTGAAGATTTACACTATTTGTGTACTTTAAGCGTGTTTACTAAATCGAAGCATTCAAGCTCGTCGCTGGTGTGTGGGAACACGTTATATGGACCACGTGGAGCCTTGCCAGGATCCTGGAAGAAAGAGAAGCCACGGCCAGACCGCACGTGGCTCATCGTAAGTAGAATTCGTACTCCGACAGCAAGTTAGGTAGCCCCAATATGATGTGGAACTGCCTATGTCCACCCGAAGTCTCCTTTAACCGTCTTTTATATCCCTGGGGCATATATATAATGATACATAAAATAAATAAGAATAATAATATGTTTAATAAACACCAAATAATATTTGGACATTACAAGATTACTTGTGCTTGGACACGTATCTCGTTATTTAAAAGATATGACTGTTCTGAGTCTACTTAGTGCTTATATATAGGTATACGTAGGTATATTATTTTCATTTCATTCATCTTTTGTGAGAGAATTACAAAGTACTTTATAAATTATGTCTTCTTAGGTTGTGCCTTGTGTTGGAAATACGAGGAGTATTTTCAATATGAGAATGTGTCAGAATGCAATAAATTAATCATGAAATGGTCACAAGAACTCCTTTACACTAGAAATCGCGCAGCGGCACCCCGCCGATGAACCATGTACATTTTTTCATGAACAGCTTAAAAACACCCAGGCACTATTTCGAATTTTAATCCATCGTACAGCAACCACTTCTTTACTGCTCCGAACACTAAACGCGAGTAAATTAGTATACTAAACGCTTTATAAAAGATCTCAATAATTTAGCAAATCCAAAACAAAATACAAGAAATTATATCCGGAACACAGAAATAAATCCGTCATTCTTATCCGCCAGGTTTAAATATAAAAAAATTGTTCCACAGCGGTGCAACAATAGTATCAACACCTGAACTTCCTTCAACTTAATTTTTACACGACACACGTATTTTAAACATATTATTAAAGGCTAAAATGTTTAAAACTCGTAGAGTATATGAACCTTTTCCTCTGGTAACCATATTGATGACAAAAATGCTCAATAATTAACATTAACTGAGATTACTCGGCAAAATAGGAATCAGAACAGTTTTATTAGCCGAGTTATTTCTACGTAAGCTATAATAATATTCCGACTGTTTAACGAGAGAGCCGTAAATTACTGACAACTAAAATGTTTACTAAATTATATACATGATAAATGTTACAAGGTCTGGCAGTTTGCATTAAAATAAATAACAATTGAACTGCAAACTGCCAGTAATTTACAAAAATAAATTGTACGAATAATGCATTTAATCCAAGCATATGGAGCGTAGATTTTAATAATACAAAAAATAGACCAAAATCCAGACGAACCATAGGAATAAATTAAATAATAACAATAAAGTTGAAACAGAGTAACGACGTCCTGCCACTTGATACTTATATTTTAGGGTTGTAAAAATAAAAGAAACACATACCTACTTCATTTACTTTTTTCTACATTTTAATTATAATAATTCTTGGGTTCGCATCAACCCATTACTGGACCACTGCTGGGCACGGGTCTTCTCCCAGAATAAGAGAGTTTAGGCCATAGTCCATCGCGCTGGCCAAGTGCGAATTGGTGGAAATTCTTGGGTTGCATCGTATTAAATTCAAAAATAAAAGGAAATGAATAAAATAATGAATAAATTCCAAAAATAAAAGGAAACGAATAAAAGGAAAGGAATACAAGAGAGCCCTATATCTACTCTATACCTATCTTAAAATAAGTAGAATAGCCTGAAAAAAATGATAACTACTATTAACATCCACTTTTTGAGCTTAAATATATCAATACGATAAAAATATATAAATATATTTATGCTCGATTTCAACAGTTACTTTCAACCATTGTTGGCTTAATTCGCATTACGCATGCTTAATACGCATTCTCGTGTATTTCGATACTTACGATATGTTTCAATCATTTTTATTTAAAGAGATTATACTTCACTGATCTTTAGAAAATGCAAGCCGGATTTCGCTGCCGAGTCTTTCTTCATAATCTTGTTAGTCGGCTCCAAAGAATCATGAATCCTATGGCTCCCCAAAACCCGTTTAAGAAGATTAAATTTAACTCCCGGTGATCAATTCCCAGTACGGTAAACACGTTGCGTTTCGAGGGCGGAATGGCAAGCCAATGTTGGAATAATAATTTATTTTGAGTATAGAGTCAGCGCCTGTGTTGCAATAGAAACCTTATAAAAGGAGTAATTCAACTATCCATACGGACGTATAAATTTTGTACACTCTATATAAACGAAACAATAAACGACCCAGGGCTAAGGATTAAATCGTCTTTTTTAATAAATATTGCAGACAACATATGTCATGCAACTGTGTAACAAGTTTAAGGAGTAGTTAGTTGACTTGTTTCACAGATCGGTAGATTATACAGGGGCTGGAACGTCGAGGATTTACTGAATATACTTTCATTAGTGTACCAACATATAAACCGAGTACTTAAAAATAACATATCGTTATCTGGTTTGTATCCTGTCATAATAATAACAATATATTACTTCACATACTAACACAAAAAAATGATTTCCTGTAAAAAACCGCTGTGATTTATCAACAATGGGTACTGAACAAAGATGATCTTTCATCGTTTTCTCGAATAAGAATAACAAATGTACGTAAAAGCAATCTTTAATTAAATTAAAAGTAAACCAATATTTATGTACTTATCTACTACCACCAGGGTGTACGTATGAATCTCCAGTTTTATTACTATTTTTATATGAGACTAGCTGTACCCGCGGCCCCGCCCGCGTGCAAATCAATGTATCGCAAAGTTTTTCCCGCGCAAATCTCCACTCAGTGGGAATTCTACGATAAAAGTAGTCTACATGTTGTTCCATAACATTTTCTATAGTAAAAAAACCCGTGAAAATCGGTTTAGCCGGTCAAGGATTACCCGGACAAACACAGAGTGAAAAAAGGAATTTTAAGTGTGTATTTGTGGGTAGGTGCATATTGCTATGTAAAATGTTATGAAAATAAGACGAATCAGAATATCGTAAACCCCTTTTTTGAACCAATTTACAGTCTTAGTGGTCACATTAACAATATCGGAATACATCTTTTCAAACAAAGCCTCCACATTTAAACCAAAGCGCATCGATTATAAAGACGGATTTTAACTTTTATGAATTGAAAAATACTATTTTAAGTAATTTTGGTCCTTTTAAATATCTGAGTAAGATTACATATAGGTGAACCTGCTTTTAACATTAATTTGACAACCTTGACGACCCGCGTTGCGGAGCAGCTACCACACCCGGTTCGATTCCCGGCCAGACAGGAATTTGAATAGATTCATGTTCTGGGTCTGGGTGTTTCTATATACGTCTTGTGTGTCTATGGTACCCACGACACAGGAAAAAATCCTAGTGTGGGGCTATTGTAGAAATTAAAATTGTAGAAATTTTCTATTTTATTGAGTGTAGAAAGCGTATTTTTATTAAAAAAAAAGTTTGTGTGGAGGAGTACCGGGAGGCGGGTTGAAGGAATCCAAAAATTTTGTTGGATAATGCCTTCGGTCTCGATGGCTATATCTACAGAATCTTCATCCCAAATAGTCAAATAACAATCCATTTATAATGAACATATCATAAATATAAAAAGAACAATAATGTTGACCTTGCTCGTTTGTTATTAGAGCCAAGTGTTCATCAACCATGCTTCAATATTCATAAATGCAATTATTTATCACAAAAGTTGCAAAAGCTTCTTTATAATAATAATTCATGATATAATTGTTATATCTTATTTAGATACTTATCGACTTATTAATGTTAGTATTTTGCATAAAAGACTATCAATTGTATTTTGTCCTTAATATTTATTTTCGCTAAAAATATACGGGTGTGGTCAATAACATAACTTTATTTATGGAATAATAGTTAAGAAACTATTTATGTAACATGAACATGGAGTGACAAATGGAGTCGATAATTTTATTTTGAAACAATGTTAAAACATTTTATCGCCTTTGAATTATTGGATTCGAATAACTATTTTACTATAATAGTATGACGCGCCATCTGTTATCAATTGGGAATCCCTGTACTCTAAGAGCGATTTACATGCTGCGCGGCCGCAGCGCGTCAACGGATGCTTTTTTATTATTGAAATATTTCATAAATTCATTAATTAAATTAAAATAAATTTGAATCACATCTATTTTTATGATAATTGATAGTTACAAATTTATACGTATTATTTTTGAGTGAATTCAGAATGGCATCCGGGCGGCCATTATGGCTACTGTCATGTCACACTACTGTCATGTCACACATATTTACATTAGAATTTAACAAAATACGCGACAATCCGAATTTTACGGATATATGTTGTCGACTCGAAATCAATGTTTTTTTATGTTTTATTATTTAGATAAGGTTTAAGTAAGTCTATCGTACCCCTTGACGGACTTGTCAATATGAGACTTTGTCAAAAACGAACTTCCATACAAACATTTATGCCCGATTTTAACGCTTTCAACCCATTTTTTTCGATAAAAAGCAGCCTATGTCCTTTCTCGAGGTCAACACTATCTGTGTGCCCAATTTCATAAAGATCGGTTCAGTTGTTTAGGCGTGAATAAGTAGCAGACAGACAGACAGACAGACAGACAGACAGACAGAGTTACTTTCACATTTATAATATTAGTAGGGATTGAAGTAACCACCAAACCAGTCAGCCTGTTGGTAAGCGGCCACTGTCATCCATTGTCATCTTCAACTTCATTTACTTCATATGAACAGGGGTTCCATCTAAAGTTGTCGATTGTCGCCACATATAAAAGTCAGCTCATATTAATTTTACAAAAGTGTAGATCTGTGCAAAAGCGTAATCTTGTGTAATATCTACATTTGTCACCAACACAAAATAACCGGTTACATGTGGAATATATCCAGTAGTAGTCCTCAAAAGGCTAGTACAGGTACAGGTGGTAGAACCAGTGTAGTTCGACCGGGGAGGTACCACCGCCTCACCTATTTCTAGCGTGAAGAATTTCTTGCGTTTCGATGGAAGGGTGTGGTTGCCGGTACACTTTTATATGAGGCGACCATCTTAGTCCTCGGGAGTAGCAACACGTCTGTGATTGACTTCAAATAGAACCCATGTTCTGTATGAAGTTGATTACAGATGTCCATGGGCGGCAGTGACCACTTACCATCAGGTGGACTGCATGCTCGTTTGCTACTTCAGTGAAATAAAAAAAAAATGTCTTCGTTGGTGCATGAATATTGTGCCTACTTTACTCTATTTTAACGATGTTTTTAGTCCATAGTATTCTAAAAACCACAGTCTAGACTCGCAGTAACTGATAATTAGCGACGTTAATTACTAAGCTTACATGTATTTATGAATATTGAATTACACTATTACAAATGAAGTATTTTGGTTGTCGTCTGACCTCCAACTCCTATTATCTGAGGTTTGAGATATCTTTATTCTCATAAGAATATACAATATTCACTTACACGACAATTTCACGAATAACATAAATTATTACAATATTGGTTAGGTACACTACACAAGACAAAAAGAGCAGAAACATTTCTAGTTTCTAGTTTCTAGTTAATGTTGAGGGTAGGATTTAAAAATTATCATTATTATTTAAAAACTTAAAACGCTTTCTATACTCACAGCCCCAAAGTAGGATTTCCTCCTGTGTCGTGGGTGCCATGGACACACACAAAGACGAATACACAAACACCCAGACCCAGAATAGAACAGAATCTAAACTCATCATTCAGATACCTGTCTGGTCGGGAATCGAACCCGGGACCCACTGCGTGTCAGACTGGTATGGTAACTGCTGCGCCACGCGGGTCGTCATTATGCTAAAAGCTCTGTATTGTAAAAGGTTCTTATATATCTTTTTTGGAATTTAGTCGTTAGTGGTTAATTACTTTAGAGTTCACAGTGTATTGCGACGTCCGATGACATGATCGGCAATAGATCGCCGTTAGTCAACATTTGCTTACAAGCAAGCTGGCCGACAACACCAACTAATGATTTATGTCTAAACCTGTCTGTATATGTAGTAAGTCTATACATTTAGGCAACACAACGTAAATACAATTTAAATTATACTTACATAACAGTCGTAACTAAACCACCATCATCATCATATGTTATTAATATTTCATTTCTGTCTCCAAAAATACGTGACAACTATGATCGGAATTTCCTAAATAGACAGACATTGCTTTCGCTTATTTGTAGATAAACTGTATGATATACATTTATATAATTAGAAAAAGATGTAGGTATTTAAAAAATGTCAGGTAATGGCCACTGCCGTAATTAACCTCTACACCAAAGGTCTCGCGTTAACAACATGTTTTAAGCTACATAAAAACCATCGTCAACCTATTGTTGACGCAGTGCTGGGCAGCAGTCTCCTCTAAGTATGAGAGAGTTTTAGGTTCTATTCCAACGCGCTGGTCAGGTGCGAATTGTGTAAGCAAGATCTTTTGTTGTGGATTGAACCACAGGAAAAGATGGTGTTATCGGCTAGCTAATGTTCTTACAGTAAATTTATATAAGGTATGTAAGAATATTAGGGAAATATCCAAATTAAACAAATATTACACAATTAAATATTTATTACAACTCTGAAGTTAATTACACAATTTATTTAATTTATACAATAAGATCATTGATATTCCCTAATACCAGCGGAAGAACATGAGACTAAATACAACAACGGACTCAGGGCCGCTTGTGAGGATCCGCGAGGTGAGCACATATAATCCCTTAAACTCAAGCACTAGGGCATAAAGTTATACGCCCTGTAGTTCCGGGATCAGAATAGGGCTACGGCATCCCCTGCCTGTCGTAAGAGGCGACTAAAAGGGGCTTCCGGGGTTGCAGACGGCTAGAGTGGGAGCTCGAACCGTTCGGTCAGGCAATCCCGGGAAGGACGGCGGTATGTGTGGTCGCATACCGTCGTAAAGACTAGACGGAGCGGTGGGTCCAGCCGCCCATCTGGGAGGAGCCCGATGGGGCAACGCGCTCGGAGGATTCCGGTTGAAGTCGTTTCGAGATCCCGGAGTCCTCCTTTTCAGCGCCGAGGACGGCCACTGGGGGGGTTTTAGTGCGGTAAAAATCCCACATAACCCTGCGTCGCTCCCACGGCGTCGGGTACCTTTTGAAGGTTTCCCCCTCGAAAACAAAAAAAAAAAAAAAAGGGCATAAAGTTATAATGACTGCGCTTACAGATAAACAGTCTTGGTCACACACGGTTTAATAATAATTGTAATACCAACAATAACCACAAGGTTATATAATTTACCTTTGCAATTATAAAGTAACAATAAAGGTGGCTATTTTACTTTTACAACTGGTGGTTAAAATTTACTTTTGTAACGGAGCAGAGACCCTTGGCATCGGAGAACATGGATAACCATGTGGCCGCAACCTCACGGAAGACCTACGGGTAGATATAGACAGGGAATCCTATCCTACGTGTCTGTGGTTACCTCGGAGACTGGGGCAGACGCCCGCGACGGCTGTCCTGGTGTGACGCTTCGTCGGCACGCGAAGGCACACTGTCCAGCCTCGCCAACGGCTACAGCCACCGGAAGACGGACTTCGAGGACACCACGTAGCACGTGATCTGGACTGGACTGCAACCTCTAGGTTCAGGCTAGCGCACACGCAATAGACCTGAAACCCATATCCCCCGCAAATTAGAATGACACTCCTAACAAGTATCCTAACAAATAAGGGCTCTAATATGAACGAATTGGACACTCACGTGGCATTGAAGATTTCGACGGGTATTAACTGCTGCCGGGCGTCAGGGAAATCACAATCCCTATAACATTTTGTGGTCACACAATCCCAGGAACCACCTTTTACTTCACTGGGTCACCACATGGCCATGACCCGTACACAGGGCTACCGAACTTCCACGGCCTTCGACTTGACTGCTCGACCGCCAAAACGAAAAGAACTCCAATAACGACCACAGGGACTAAAGACACTCTGACACAGATAAAACAATAACCTCAGATGACCTGTATACGACCTTGGAGTTTTAAATTTATATTTTACTATTTATTATTTTTAAACTATGCAATTATTTCTATTTAATATTAAATTATTTTATTAATATTATCTTTTGTTAATTAATAGTTAATATTGTACTATTAAAATATTTATTGTCTCTGTTTACAACATTAGCGCCACTGTGACAAAGGAACTAATTGGTTATCGATCTACGGTAATTAAGTTACCGTGACCCAACAGATGGCGCTGAGACATATTATTAACACACAACTTATGGGGTCAAATTTGCTACGTTACAATTGATGGACTTCAAACATCTTTAAAAACAATTTTTTTAAGATCTCCCAGATGTGTATATTTCTTCACGATGTGTTCTTCTTCAGAAAACAGTGATGATTACTTTGCAATACGAATATTATTTTGGAAAATTCTGGAACCTGGATTAAGAAAGTCAACTAGAAAACAGTGGCGCAAAACATATAAAATAGGTGTGGCAAGGGTGTTTTTAGAATCGAGTTATAAAGAAATCTATCACCTAAATACAACACCTATCTATTAACGTACAATAAATACCTGCAAATTTTATGAAAAAAATGTGGAAAGAGATTCAAGTTTATAAAAATCTACATGACATTACATTACAAGTGATAAACTTCATAAAGAACGATAAAGTAGTTTATTTATTAATGAAATGTATTATATCTATACTTTTTTGGAAATAAAGACATTGAGGAATTATATTATTAAGTATCATTACTTTTCCAACCGCAAATTTTGTAGTCCGCTTAGGAAAATCTCTAAATATTTGGTGAACGGATTTCGAATATAACAAGATCTGCGAATCCTAAACAAGCAGCCACCGTAAATAATCTACATACGTGATAGGATGACATTCGTACAATTACGTCGGACGGCCGTAAATATCAGAGTAAAGAGTAATTAGGTGACATTTACGTAAATAAATAGTAAGTAAGCATCTATAATAGCATAGCTCTCAAAATAAGCAAGCTGAAGTGGACCACCAGGTGGACCGATGACCTGAAGAACTGAAGAAGACAGTCGGAAACTGTTGAATTCAAAAGGCACAGGACCGGTTGGAGAGGCGTCATTTAGGTGAGGCCTATGTCCAGGAGTGGACCTCAAAGTGCTGATAGATGGATGGATAAATGCATCTATTATTTTAATTAAACCTATAGGTACAATATAAGATATCAGGGACAGCAATCGGTTTTAATAAGCAAGCTTCACATTGTTCAATGTTAGTAGACTAAGTATTGGAAGTGCGTCAACTTGTTATTCGAAAGCTATAAAACATTGGCTTAGCGATGCATGCGTTCTGCAAATACAAGGCGCCAATTTTACTACAATGTGAAGCAAAATGTAACGTTATATGATCACATATACAAAAACTAAGCAATACTCATAAAATATAACATGTAAACCTATAGCTTATTAACACAAAATCAATTAACACAAAATCTTGAAATATATAAATTTCAAGATTATCTTAAAATTGTCTCATATCAATTTAGAAAGCAAATGGTCAAGTAATCACTGAAATCAATATTTGAAAACCTTAAAAAAGATTACAGTAGTATCACAAGAACCAACTCGGGAAGACTACGATGAAAACAGCAAATTAGTAAGTAAAAACTACGGAACTTCCTGGAAAAGTTTCAACATTTTCTCAACGGACTTGTACTGCGAGTATTACCCTCGGACTAGCGGATAGTAAACAAAATAAAATATACCAACATACAAAAATCTCAACAGTAAAAGTTTATACTGTAAAGAGGGTGCGGCTATAATAAAACAATTTTGATCACATAATTTAAATAAAACTTAACGTGCAAAATACTGAAATAAGACTACAGTGTTATTTCAGTATTTTGCACGTTAAGTTTTGAAAAAAAAATATTTCCAACCCCTGGCCTGTGCTACAACATAGGCCAGGGTTTGGCAATTTTTTTTTATCAAACTAAAGTAGAAACCGAACATACATTCCACCTGACGGTAAGTGCTTACTGGATATCTATAAGTAACTTCATATGGAACAAGGATTTTATCTGAAGTCGATCACAAATGCGTTGCTACTCCTGAGTGCTAAGACGGTCGCCTAATATATAAATGCCATATAAGTACTCAAGAATGTAATAGAGAGATCAGATTTCGCAATGCATACACAGACACAGAATACATTATTCTGGAGGTTTTTCTTGACTGAACGTCACTACAATTGGCTGAATGTCAAAATTTAGAGTTATGAACTCTAAAGAAGATTCGCAAGACATCGGAAAAGTCCACAGTGGCCATCATCCTACGAAAATCATAGCTGGTGGTATTCGCAAACCGGGAATCGCAAACCCTCACTATTATGAAAATGTCGGTGATGATTTCAGCCAATGTCTATCCAAGAGACTATTTTAAATCGTATTGTAAAATCTATCAGTGATAAACTTTTTAAGGCTGGACACGGGGCACAAACTATCTAACCCTGACCTCAACTAACTTTTGGGACTGTACAATACACGAAGGGTAACTCTCGTCTAGCTCAGATCGAACCCCCTTGAATTGCCGGTTCTTAAATAAAGTGTATATATATGTTTTAGTAGAATAATTCAATTCGCATAACAATGGTTTTCTAATAATAACAAAGCTTATGGCCAGACTAGGTATTTGACGGTCGATAAAAAGGTCTCAAAGAAATAAACAATCTTTGTTTGTGCACTTATTTGATTTTCATGTCTGAAAGGAATACGGGCGAAGGAACTTATTGAATTAGGCATTATTTTCTCGCAATTTCAATAGCAAGGATGGCCGCAAGAAAAGGGTCGTGCGACACGGGTTGTCAACCCCTGGCTGAGGCAATATTAACAATGAATAATTATAAATTGATTGTTTAATGTTTTTACTTCATCTACAAAGAATTTCGTGAAATAAAATTATTTCATAACTTTTACAATTATGTAAATTTCGATATCAAATACCCTACCTTAATATTATAAATGCGAAAGTAACTCTATCTGGCTACGTACTCACGGCGCGGTTTTCACCCGCGGCCGCAGCGGTTGCGGGCCCGCAGCTTCTGTAGGATGCAGATATAAATGTAAAAAAATAAAGCAATACTCACGACGCGTTTTCGCCCGCGATGCGCGCGGTTGTTTGCGGCTCCCGCTGCACCGGCGGGCAACCTGTAGAACCGCGCGGGCCGCGGTCAGCCGCAGCCGCGGCGGTTTGCGCCCGCGCGCTCTGCGGTCAGTTGGCGGGCGAGTGCAGTAGTCAGGACCTCGACTGATGGTAAACCGCCCGTCTTGCGGTTTTCGCCCGCCACGTTTGCGGTCGATAATCGCAACCGCGACGGCATCGGAACCGCAAAAATAGGCGGTCTCGTGAGTTTCGCACAAAAGCTGCGGGCCCGCAATCGCGGCGGCCGCGGGTGAAAGCCGCGCCGTGTCTACGTAGCCTTGAGATACAGTTGATCTTGGGAAAGGACATAGGCTAAATATTATTGCGAAAAAAGTGGTTGACGATAAAATTATGGAAACTTACCCGATTCTTATGAAACGTGGAGTAAACTATCAATATCAAAATTAACACGAATGATATGATAAAAAAATTTGACCTTCTCAAATTCATCATGCCTTTCAACCTTTAGAGTTAGCTATTTTTTGTTTACACGTTTATAATTAAGTTCATAAGCAGAAATGAGTTTATGGTTAATGTAGATGAAGTTCATGAAGAAATTGTCCTATAACTCCTCAACCCTGATGATGCCTTACTTGTCTGCCGCGTGCTAAAACTACAAGCGATAGTAGTCCTTTGATGATATCTATACAAATAAAAAGACTCCAAGTGTCTGTTTCTGATGTTGATGTTATTTTTGTTTAAATTACAATCTACTTTATTTGTCATTACCGAATCTATTTCGTGCGAAATAATACTTATCTATTCATCACTACATAGTATAAAACAAAGTAGCTTCTCGCTATCTGTCCCTACGTATCCTTAGATCTTTAACACTACGCTTCGGATTTTAATGCAGTTTTTTTAACAGATAGAGTGATTCAAGAGGAACAAAAGATTATTTTATGTACAATACATGTTTAATATAGTAGAGAAACACGGATAATTTTTGTTTTTTGTTTTTTAGGCGGAACGAAATTCGCCAGGTCATATAATTGCTATTTGTAATTTGAAATAACACTTTTACTTAACATTTTTACCAAATGCATATAAAAGTACACACGATGCTTTTTTATAAAAGTACAAACCGCGGACACAGCTAGTAGAATTATGAAGCTAATTCTAAGATCCCAATATAAACTCACATTACGCAGTGTGAATTTCATTGCTGCCGATATGTTGATTGTTGCATGAATGGTCACAGCGAATCTAAGACATTTAAACGATACATGTATATTATTATGGCACAAATGTGCACGAGAAGGATGCTGTACTACCTTGAAATTGTTTATAAATAACTGTATGGATGTAATTTATTTCATTGGATGTACAGTAGACACTATGTGCACTAATTACGACAATTTTATTTGAAAAAAATAACCTCAAATAATAAATAATTAAAAATTCATTTGAGCACCAATTACCAAAACACATTATAATTATCAAAATCTTTAGAGTAATAATAATTAAAGAATTTTTAATATATATTCTTAACAAAGATACTTAACTGGAAGCGCGTGACTGTGACACCATAGTTTATTTCTAATCTATGTGTTTATTATAATTTTCACTCATTTAAAAACACACTAATTAGCTATTTCATAACAAAGCATTAGCTAATTACGCATTAAAGTTGCAAAAAGAAAGAACATCGACTGCAGACTTCATTTGTTTTTTTTCTAATTCTTTTTATAAAGTTTTCTTTTCATAATAACCACTGTAGAAAAATGTGCCAGCATTAAAAATAAAATAAAAACATATCATGATGACGATAAAAATTTGGAATTAAATTATTAGTGTAGTTTATAAATTGCGTCGTGTGTAATTTATATATTACTGATATTATTTTTTTATTAAAAGCGTTTGTGGCTATGTAAATTTGTATGTTTAGATCAAATTATATATTAGGCGGGTTTAGAAATGTTAGCAGATAAAATCCTGTCATAAATTAATATACAATGCTTTTAATAATATTTCCGAAATGATACCATAAACTGTATTCAATAAACCCTCCATAAAAAACAAAATTACTTGGTTATCCAGTGCTATAAAGCGAAATGCCTAGAGGAAAACAAATAAGCTGTATTTCAATCCACTCTTCCACACAAAACTCAAACAAAAGCGTGACTTTAGCGCACTGGGAACAATTTTAATTTTACAACGGAGCAATTTATACGTATACGTTTATAACTCTTTGGAGAGTTATTTCTGGGTTGTCAATTTGTATTTTTATGAAAATGCCTTCTACAATTCTATTATTTACTCCGGGCATTTATGTAGCTGCAACTTTATTTAGCTTTACCGGGCATGAGTTCAAAACTGGGGTAGGATTTTAATACACACAAATACAATATACAGCAGTGATAGCCTAATGGTTGAAACTTGCCCTCTCGATCGGGAGGTCCGGGGTTCAAACCCAGGCACGCACCACTGATTCATGTGCGTATTATAAATTAATTATCACTGCTTTTCGGTGAAGGAAAACATCGTGAGGAAACCTACACACCCGAGAGTTCTTTAAAAAAAAAAAAAAGTTCTCGGAGGTGTGTGAAGTCCACCAATTCGCACTTGGCCAGCGCGGTGGACTATGGCCTAAACTCTCTCATACTGAGAGAAGACCCGTGCCCAGCAGTGGGACAATTGGGTTGACGACAATACAATATACGTCTGTTTTCATATGCCGAATCATCCATTGCTTAATTTCTAACGTGAACGTATTGTCTGATAGCTTCCTCAGTCTTTGGTGTATGCTAATGAACTATTTTACCATTATTTATGTATATTAATATACACAATCTTGCTTTATTTATAGTATATTCATACGATATCATATAGAGACTTCATTATAATATCAGATCGATTACACAGAGTTGGTATATTCCCACTACCCATTTAAGTAAGTTATGTATCACGTGATTATATATTTGCCATAGAAAACAAATTTATGAGTCAAATTAATGTTCGTAATATTAAACTTGCTGTAATATTTAATGTCTCACTAATTTTGTCATCCCTATTGCCATTATGTTACTGATAATAGGAATTACGAATATGAGACAAAAATAATACAATTTTTATCAAAATTTGTATTATATATTGGAGAATGTACACAAAGGCAATTGGAAAGCGAAAAGCAAGTAGAGGTTAAATATTTTTTTCAATTACTAACATTCCAATCTTGAAATTGTAAAACAGTTCTGTTTATTCCAATTAAGCTTATGACCGTAAGAGTGTTGATAGAATATTGTTATAATTCTAGTTATAATTCCGATGTTGACGATGGCGCCCAGCGACCGCAATAGACGACCGCAAACAAGTCTGGCAACCCACTGCTAAATAGAAATTTAAACGAATAGTATATACTATTGAAATTATTACATAACAAAGTATCATGTAGATGATTTTAAAGGTGTGGTAAAGTCATGTTAGTTATAGTCGTAACATTTGATTCTCCACGTCTACTTTGTGGTTACGTCTTTCTACCCGGAATTAGTGAAGTATCTGAACATAAAGGAGAAATACCTCGGAATCTACGGGTTCGTTATGAATAACTCCATGTACAATCCTATTATTTACTGCTGGAAAAAATCCAAGTGAGTACAAAGGCGAAGTTTGTCGGCTATAGAGCCTTACTTTTCTAACATCGAATCGCTCTAAATCAAAACTTTACTGGCAAATTTCTGCTATGCGACCAACTTGGATTTTTCCACTTATTACATTGTCGTTTTTTACTATCTTAATTATTTTGCAGATTTAGACGATGCTTTGACGATTCTTCAGATTTTGCGGAGCTGGTCGTAACTCAGCAGGCATAGCGCCTTTAGACCTGATCGCTTAGACCAATCTACGCGTTCACTTTCACCTAGCAGAAATAATGGAATGAGTAAGTTAGATATTTTCTTTTTGTAGGTGTCGTAAAATACTAATATGTCGCACGTTCTTCGATAAATTAATAAACATTAAAGGCAGAATATTACTTTATTTACTGTAGACATACGTGGATAATTTGTTGCACACAGAGTTCGTTACAGTAAATCGTAAGATAACCTCTTTAGACCATTGTCGTCTATTAATTGGTTACAATAGTGACGGATGATAGACTGCTTCTAAAATCACAGTCTCAGTTATGTTATTTCTAATAAGTGGTCATGCACTAATATTTGTTTTTCATCTTTTCTGCCTATGTTTCACATTTTAATTTCCATTTCACATATTGGCTGTTTACTGTATTACTTTACTATGTATGTAATATCAATGTTGATTACCTTAATATGCGTATCTTTTTATATCCATCATGATTATTTTCAATGTAAGTATTCTGACTTAATGCTTACCTATATATATATAAAATAGATAACTGACTTCACGTTTGACATATCAACACACAGCCGAAACTACCATACTTAGAAAATTGAATATTGGTACAAACCAAAATTTTAGTAGGACAAATATGTTTTCGAAAGTTTTAGATTAATATCTAGAGAATTAACAAAAAAATATTATAAGGTAGGAGTATTTTTTTTTTGTGATTTTCATATTAACATATTTTGGCCCTGCTGGGTAGCAGTTTTCGATTATAGTAGCTAAAGGGGGTCCTTTAGCTACTACAATCGAAAATCGTTGTCACAGAAGAAGTTGAACCTCTCATGGAAATCTGAAAAATGGATCCCAGACCATAATCGCTTACACCTTAAGAATGGTTAAGAAGAAATAAAAATATTATTTCAACAGGTATACAGTTGATTTACGAATAGAAAGCCTTCAAAATTTATTCAAACAAGACCTTTAACTAAAATGGTTCGTACTTCCCAAGTTTACTTTACTTTACTTATAGCGACCTGCGTTTCCAAGTGGAAATATTTATACAAACGACTTTCCAGTAATATCTTCGCCATTGTGAATCCGAGTGTTCCTCCACGCATAATTACCTTCTAGAATTGTTTAAGATCGCTATACCGAAACAGGGATTAACTTCACGTAGACTTCTTGCGTAGAACTGGTGACAATACATACGACTTTGTTTGACTTAGATCTATTAAACTGCACAAAAGTAATCAGTTGTCTTTAATATAAAGCGATTACTTTAGTCCTCCAGATTGGCATCGAACCTATAATCGACTTTAAATAGAACCGTGGTTTTATTAGACCAGGGTCGATAATTTTTAAAACCAATTAAAATCGCAGTAGGATGAAACCCATTAGAAAAGGAGGGGAATATTATAGAAATGAAGGGAAAAATAATTTACGGGTGATCTGAGTTCGGGAAGGGGATGGGGGTGAATTTTTAAGGGTAAAAAACGGTTTTTCTCGATTTCCGGAAAAACTAAAAGTCCTATCGAAAAAAGTCAAATGGCAAAGTTGTAGGTAATAAAAAGATCTAAAACTTTTGTATTTACACTTTTTTCACATAACCTCAAAATTTATGTGAAAAATTTAAAAAACCAAGTTTTCGGTTTTTTATTTTTATCATGTACAAAAATTTTTTTTTTTAACGAAATTTGGCGGAAACTTACCTTTTTATGTCCCAAATACGCTGTAATTTATTTGATTAAAAATATTTATTTTTTCACCTTATTTTGAATTAATATCGAAAAAACACCCTAATTTTCAATCGAAAACTCACCCGTCAAAATATCAGCTTTTTTCAAAAAGTTGGTATGTTTTCTATTCGTTGAAGTCTCTACTTTTTGATGGTAAAAAAAAAATATGTTACTATAGTAAATCTTCTCAAAAAAAAACATCATTTAATTTCAATATTTAGGTTACGTTACGTTAAGCATACTATTTTTTAAAGAAAATATTTCGATTTTTATGTTTGAATTGATTGATACAGACAAAAAATCGAATCTGCATAGGAAGGTAATTACTATATCTATTTTTGATCGAGATTTCAACGAATAGAAAACATACCAACTTTTTGAAAAAAGCTGATATTTTGACGGGTGAGTTTTCGATTTAAAATTAGGGTGTTTTTTCGATATTAATTCAAAATAAGGTGAAAAAATAAATATTTTTAATCAAATAAATTACAGCGTATTTGGGACATAAAAAGGTAAGTTTTCGCCAAATTTCGTTAAAAAAAAAAATTTTGTACATGATAAAAATAAAAAACCGAAAACTTGGTTTTTTAAATTTTTCACATAAATTTTGTGGTTATGTGAAAAAAGTGTAAATACAAAAGTTTTAGATCTTTTTATTACCTACAACTTTGCCATTTGACTTTTTTCGATAGGACTTTTAGTTTTTCCGGAAATCGAGAAAAACCGTTTTTTACCCTTAAAAACTCACCCCCATCCCCTTCCCGACCTCAGATCGCCCGTAAATTATTTTTCCCTTCATTTCTATAATATTCCCGTCCTTTTCTAATGGGTTTCATCCTACTACGATTTTATTTCACTTTTTATTATTTTTAAAGGCTTTTACCCTGGTCTATATATGGATTTGATGAAAATAAAATGGCATTGAATGCTTAGCATCAGGTGAACTGTATAGGTATGCAATATGTATCCTTAAATACGGATTACTAAATGAGATCACGCAATATTGCCAAGTTTCTTTGATTTAAATAAATTTGGAGGGGGGGGGGGGGTCAAAAATATATTGTTTATTTAAATTTACAGCCAGATTATTGCACGTGCTGACGACGTTTTTTTCGTTGAACTTGGAAGTTTTCAGATTTGATATTTAGGGGCTTTTAAACTGTTTTAGGGGGAGAGATTTAAAGTAGGTAGTTGTCAAAACAAAAACAGTAATTTGTCTTACTAATATTACAAAAACAAAATTTTGTGACCAAGGACAGATTAATATTTGTTACTCATTCATGCTTAAATTACTAATCGAATTTTGACGATTGGTATAGTGTTTCGAACCCAAACTAAAGATTAAATTTATACGGTAACCCACAACCACAATGTAAATTATTTCTAACGATAAATATTCAAATAGATAAAACGATAGCTATTCAAATATTAAATCTGTATATATCCATTCATCAGCCTTTGAAAGTCCACTGCTGGACATAGGCCTCCCCTAATCTGCGCCACTTCCAACGGTCCTGAGTCATCTGTATCCAGCTGTTACCCACCGACTTCATCAGGTCATCAGTCCACCTGTTAGGGGGGTCGGCTATCTGTATATATGATATCTGACATATATTAAATTCCGGTATTAGGGGAGAAATAACATATTCATTTGTCTTTAATCTCTTTTTACAAGCATCTACTACGTTACGTGATTTAAAATCTTCATTTATAATACCAAAGAAAATAGGTAAATTATATCTGTAACTTTATATAGTAGTGCGTATAGGTACTCGTTAAGACGGTCATCTCGTACGAAAAGGAGTCAGCAACCACACCCTTCTACCGAAACATAATAAGTGTTTCACGTTGGTAATGAGTATGACGATGGTACCTCAGTCGAACCAGGCGCGTTTTAGCACCTTGTGTTTTCTGCTATTTTACTATCACTATTTATTTCAATCAAAATTATGTACTGATTAATTGTAATCATACCTATATTTTCTAAATAGTGCAACTAACGCGTGTATGACTTCCTTTCTTCTTGTCACGGGGGTTTGAGTTTCTGCATGGTTCTAGTCTGTGTACGTATTAGTTGCATCCTATCGTTTCATAGATACTTTTCCTATAATGCTTGTCACACGAACATAGGTCGCAAATACACAGCACCGAGTAAATTACGTGCAGGTGGCAGGTACATTCCTGTGTGACAGGAAAAAGGGTTTTGTTGAGATTCACGCATGTGTTTGTATGGAATCAAGGCCAACATAATAATAAACTTTGTAATTTGTAGTAGTAGTAGTAAAGTTTAATTTGTAGGAGGAAGCTTTAGCCATTATGACAACAACGACTAATGTAATTCTGTAGACTTCGGAGAGCGAAACTTAATAAACTTATCGTACTCGTTTAAAGAAAGACTGTTGCTATACAATAATATAATTTGGTATATTTAATTTCTCCATTATGCTATTAAGAACATTCATGAAGGTGAAAGATCCATGTCCAGTAAGGGGTCATAAAAAGAGATTACACTCATATTCTTACTTTTATTGCTTTTTGATTGCCCTTGATTGTCCTTTGATTGCCCTTAGTAAAATAAATAATTGCGTCGCATCTCTCCTACTCTCAGTCGGTGCAACTATACAATAGCATGAATTTAGAAATAATTTTCTATTATTCAGTAATAAAATAATAAAATAATTTTATTGTACTTTATTTACTTTACTCAGATGTACCTATAAGACTTAGATTGTGACAAATTAGACGTCATAGATATGAAATCTTTTGTGATATGAACCCCGATATTAAAACGAAATACATATTAAAAATCCGTCAACAATGCGAAGTCCAAATGAAATTTTCGCAATGAGTTTAGAAATACATCTTATTCGTAATATGCTGCTTGTATATATGTCCGTTTGATATATAATTTGAACCGACAATATACCTAAGTTAAAGGTATAATAAGGACAGTGACAAATGAAATCTTATTCAATATTAGAATACTATAAATTTAATGAAATATTAAGTCAATCTCCGACCGGTAAAAATAAACAAAAAAGGTCATTTATATATCAAACAATAAGCATATTGACTCACGGATATTACGATATTACGATCTTAGCACGAAGAATATTGGAATTATATCTCTGCCCATTTGTTTGATTCTACGTTTCAAATATAATGCTCCCGGATAAACAGCGTTTGTAGGTAACAAATAAATCTGAATTTAATCTCAAACAGTAGTAGCGTCGTAATCAGTGCCTTCATAAGATATTCTGTCAGCAAGAACAGAGGGAAGATGGACTTTCTTACTGTTTACATTACTGTAAATCTTATATGTACTTCTTTCATTACAAATACTGCTATAGCTTGAAATTTTAAATTTCCAATGAGAGGTGTTCTTGTAAATGAGTAATAATGTTTCTGTAAAAAAATGTTACCGTTATTTCGGCGGCCATAGTTCGTTTACGAACACATCATTACCACCGGTTCCTATAATAGACATATAATTCGGTGGGCAGTAACATAATAGTTTATAATTTATTAGCTGACCCGTCTAACTTCGTTTCGCGTTGTACAAAATTATGAAGCGTAATTTTTTTTTAAAGGGAAATCTTCAAGAGGTAACAATTATATTATTTGTTTTTTATATATACAACATCGAACGCAAATAGTTATTGAAAGGGTATTATAGTCGTTGCCCAATTCCCTTCGGGTTTTTCGTCTTGAGTCTCTTTGTAATTGCTCCTTTCTGTTATTTACACAGAAACTTCGAGGGGTCGGACTCTGTCCCAATATATCACTGATCTCATAAATTATGTCGTTACGGCGGTGTGATAACCACATGTACCTTACATGTATTAAATAAAAGAGCCTTGTGCGATTTTGAGCTTAAGTAAAATGGTGCTAGTGCTAGTATTCCATTTAATGGCATGTGATTATTGAAAAACATCGCACAAATAATAAAAAAACAAGAAAACACATCTAAAAACATTATTATTAAGTGCGAATTGTTCTCCTTTTGATCACCTATATTTTCAATTTATTTTGTTTATACGTGAAAGATTACGTGATATACGTGAAAGATTGTAAGATGTATGTGTGTTTATCACTCTTTCATGTAAAAATAATAGATTGTATGTCCTTGAAATTTGGCACAAACTTATGACCTGTATAAACACATGTACTACATTACCGTGGCAAATATGATTTAATATAATAAACGGGCGGAGCTGCGTTAATATACTAGTAGCATATAAAACAACATGACGATTCCTCGTTCACTCGATCACAAAAATAACAAAGTTCTTAATTTAGTACGGCAGTTAAAATATTTTTACAAGGAGAAACCCAAGCTCTAAAAGTATAGAATAAAGTGAATATCCCATAATATCACCGTAAACTCTGGTGACAATTTCTATGCCAACTTTAACAAGCTTATTTTACGGTGTTTTTACGATGATGAAATTATGATAAGGGTACATTTTTGGCACGACACATTTTAGTGACTTGCAGCTCGTTAACCTAGTTGCTTCTTGGAAAGTTTGGAAATGGGTTGCTTAAAGGTTACGGCCTTTCATATCTGGACACGACAGTGTCTTTAGTATAAGTTTATTTATATACTCACATAAATACAAGGAAATCAGATATAAAGAGAGCTTTAACACTAAGTGTAAAGGTGCAGTACTTCATTACGATTATTAAATACACTCATTATTTACGTCTTCGCCTATTATTGTAACGTACTTTGCAAGTTATTGCTAAAAACAAAAAAGTAATGAGCAATATATGTACATTTCAATATACGGGCGAAGAATGGCAATCATTGTTTTGATGAAATATCATAAATTTGTACTAAGGGCACATAAACGCATTGTCGTTATTAGGCAGATATACATGATTCAACTCAACGGGGGCAATCCAACTGTGACTAATCTTAGGTAGAAGTCTTGACATTTCTGTAGTTTCTTTACACATGTCCCTCTGTGTGGTAAGAGGCGATCAAAAGACGGCGGTATATGTGGTAGAGTAACGTCGTAAAGTCTGCCGCCGCGTAGCCTGACGAGGCAACGCGGCCTGAAGACTACGATTGCGTTCCTTTGGAGTTTTCAGGTCATCCTCGTAGCGCCGAGGACGGCCACTAGGGAGTTTTAGTGAGAGTAAGAATCCTACATAACTCTGCGTCTCTCCCACGGCATCTTACCTTTTAAAGGTGCCCCTTGAGAACCAAAATAAATGGTTACATATGTATATGTTATCAGTCGAACAGCGAAGAAGAATAAAGATTTAAACTATAAAAAAATGTGACCCCGACGGTTTATTTGCCAATGGAACATCTATAGAAGGCGTTCGTTTATTTGCGCAATTTTATCTTTATAATTTATAACGACAAGGAAAACGTATTGCGAAAATATATCGAAATTGGGAATCATTTCGCGTCGAAGATTGCGAAACCATATCTCATATGTCTGTCAAGCAAATGGCGTGAAGTATTTATTAAATGTGTATTTTCGATAAAAAAATACTCAATGTGACTTTCATGAAAATCAATGTAATTATCGAAAAACATTTTGTATGTTTTTACTACTGCTATGATAATGTGCGATAATCCGAAAGTAATAATAATATACTTTTATTACCTCATTTATTTTATCATTATAAGAATATTTCAATTTATGTTAGCATACATATCTTAAATATTATATATGTAACTAACGAGTGGGTAGTGCGGCAGAAACGGCTTAATCTACTAAGCAGCGCAAATATGAGGGCCAGAAGCACGACGGTTCTGCAAAGAACTATCGTCGCGACTGGTTGACACTTCGGAATAATTTCTTTAGTATGTACTGTAAATAGATTGGTTTGTTATGTAAATATATAGGTTAGATTAAAATTAGTAACGAATAAAAAACTTTTTTGTAATATGTGTAACATCTACTAATCGTTATCAAAATAATGTATTTAAGAAATAACATTAACATTATATTCTTTTGATGAACTCGCATCGGAAGGCTACAAATATATGTAGATAAGTGCTTAAAAAATCTAGCTATCACTGCTTTTTTTGTACATTGCTTCAGATTGCCTACCCTGGTAGGTAGGATAGGTAGTAGAATAGAAATGGGTCTAGAAAGGCTGTACTTGAAAAGTGACCAGTGTGTTTACCGCTAAATTCGTTTAATATTTCAGGTAAAAATGAAAACTAGAATAGCTGTTAAAAACTCAAAGTCCTTCTATTAATTATTACGTGTTTACTTTTTATATGATAGAAAATTGTACCATGCAACAAAATGATGGGTTTGACTACTACAAAGCAATTTTTTTCTTTTTAGTCTATTGAGATAAAGGCTTGTTAAAAATATATATATATTTTAACCGTATTTTTATACCATCAGTGTACTTCCTCTAATGACATTAGTTTTGACATATCCGACGGATCTAAAATAGAAACCAATTTCAAAGTTGACTGAAGTACTGATATAGACCACTCCATGGGAAATCACTTAAAAGTTACCAGAGAAATTTACTTCTATATTTAGCAACGAACGTCCCTTCGCGAATATTCTTGCGTGAAAATAGTGAAAATACTCGTATCTACAAAAATATCCAGCATTTGTTCAAGTTTTCGTAAAAAAATATATCTATGTGGCAATTTTGAAAGTACAACATTGCAAAACTCCTGTATAAAATTCAGACAAATTGGTCATTTATTAATAAAGATATAGAACTTTTCTTCTTTTATATAGAAATAAATGTTACTATGTATATATTTTAATGCGTAGCAAAAAATCCTAATCAATTGTTTTTTGAGATCTCTCAGCTGCACCTGCCTCCTAAGGAATAATGAAATATGTTCACCAATATTTATTTGTCCGTAAAATTCCCATCAAAATCGAATCAGCCGTTTACGTTATTAGCAAATACTAAATAATAATTACGCATTCTACTCTCATGGCCTCTCGCGAGAATCAGCAAGAGCACATAAGTAACAGCTTTCTACAGCGTCAAATTGTCAAAACTTAAACTGTTCTCCAATAATCGACTTCAGAATCTTGAGGCAACTTCTGTAACATCTTCAGAAGTTATGATTGTTACCAATACCAAAGCTGCTCATTCATACTTGTTTATTGATGAAATGGAGTGAGATATCAGTAAATGGCAAAGTGCGAGACGATCGTGCACAAGTAGTAGCAGGTAAAACTCTTTTTTTTTCGTAAGGCTATAAAGTTTATAGCATTCCGTTAAAGAAAATAAACATCTTACAATAAAACAAACGTTTCACTCTTACACAATAATTAATACACAAGCTGTTGAAACCAACTTCGTATGTGGAATTAATATAATATACAAACATTACATGCATTTTTAGTCTTCTTAGGGATAGAATATTAATAAAATATTTCTCAGATACTACCTATGTAGAAAAAAATAAACTCGTAAGCAAAATATCGCGGTAATACCTTCAGTAACTTAGGCTCTGCTATGATTAGTTGCTAAATGAGTTTACAAATGCCCTATAACTTTTTATTTATAATTATAGATTCTCAAATGCTTAACGTAGATACCTACGATAAGCATTTGAGAATCTATATGTTGTCGATAATGTTATAGGTGTCTTTTTACCTCACTGGGTCATTTACACATAGACTTTAATTTAAAAAATACGCTAAATTCTCCTCTCTAAATTAATGGACGTATTCACTGGCCCTAATGAAGCTCTTCAAGTGAAGTATCGCTCTAATAACTATGTAACTGCGGCATGTTGACATACTTCAATACTAGGTGTATTGAAGTATGTCAACATGCCGCCTACAACGAATGAACAACGAGAAATATATATATCACATTTGTTTCTTCGTAGTTAATTCGTTAAAAATACCGAAATAAACGTTTATCACACACTTATCAGAGCTTTCATCAGTTCCTAGCGTTAATCGGTTTTCGTCCCCGTAGGTCCGGGATCAGAGGAGGTGACTAAAAGGGTCGCGGGCGACTAGAATGGGAGTTCGAACCGTTTGGTCACGCGATCCCTGGGATCCGCCGGGACCGCGGACGTATGCAACTAGCCTTCCCGCAGTCCCGGCAAGGGGCGTACAGAGGAAAACCGTGGGGCTTTAGCCGATAGTAATCCGGCATAATATTCCTCCAGCTGCCCCGCGCAGATAGGAACCCATGAAGGGTTTCCCCACGTAAAAAAGACGACCCCGGGAAGGACGGCGATATGTGTGTAGTAGCATGTCGTCGTAAAGACCAAAGTCGTCGTAAAGTCGTTGTAGCGCTGAGGACGCCTACCGGGGGTTTTAGTGCGGTAAAAATCCCACATAACGTTACGTCGCTCCCACGGCGTCGGTTACCTTTTGAAGGTTTCCCTCGAGAACAAAAAAAGCGTATATCAGTTTTAGACACATTCTTGTCTCTATCTCTTGCAATTACATTACAATTACATTTGAAACTTTGATTATATTCGAACTTGTAACCTTTACAAATATTATTTTAGTCCACATCTTGAGATAACATTTATCTACATTTCATTAAAACCCATTACATTTTTTTGCCGGTGATGGATACATCTACTCTATAACAAATAATTGCAACATGATTATCAATGACACAAATAAAAGAACTCATGAAATTGAGGTTATTTTTCATTATAATAATATGTGTGGCGCGATGCATACCTGTTGTCTTTGTCTATTGCATTCCTCTCGGTGTGCGGTCGCGTTTATGGAATGTTCAGTATTTGCATGCGAAAATATCGCTATCATCAAGATTATAGAATAGTTTGCTTAGCATTCTTGAATACTTTATTAATCCCTCTGCACTATTATCTGGGCTGTTGGTATATTATACTTAGAAATATAAATTAAACAAAATATATAAATTCCGTAATGTTTAATGAACGTGACATAACTTGTAAGTACGCGTCGTAAGCAAACAGCTGGTTAACAGTTAGTTAATCGCTTGACGCGAGATAATATCGGAAATATATATTTAGGAAACCATCCAAATGAATTTCATTGGAGTGACATAATTTTCTAGACATAAAAAAAAAACTGCAAATAAAATACGTGGAGATTATGTAAAAGCGACGCTGTAACATCCTACTACATGCGATGAACACTATGTAAAACGTAAACAAAAAATGACTTTTTCATTTTTACGTTCATGTTATAAAGCTGACTGCAATATATTCTATTACAAAAAAGCTCTAAACTCAATACAGTGATCATGGTATCACGACAGTTAAATTGCTCTTATGATTTACCTGAATTTTATTTCAATTCATTAACTTTTTATAACCTTATCACTTTTTCGTGCAATTTTAAATCTATTAATCGTTTGAAATTAATCAGCAATCTGTAAACTCTACTTTATGTAAAAATACTTTAACTATTTATGACTACAACGCCGTAACACATTAAGACAAAGTGATAATAAAACCAAATTCCATATAGGATTGCGCACTAAGGGTTCCGCACCACGTGATATAAAAAACCTCACTATGCAAATAGCGTACGTGATACCGCTGGGAGAAATGATCATTTGCAGCCAGACATAAATGTATATAGCTGAGTATGTGCTTTAGAAAGTCAATCGATAGCCGTTTTCAAGTCAGCGTTGAGTTGTGCGAAGGAAAATTTAAATTGAAAAGTGAAGAGTTCGGTAAATTTCCCTTAGATGAATCTGATCGCAATTTAGTTGTTTTGGATTTAAAATACCATAAATATGCAATCTGATCTATCAAAAGACGTATATTAACAGTAGTAATAATAAATATCGGAGATTTAATTTTTTTTTATCTGACCGAGCATGTAGTCCACCTGATGGTAAGAGGTCACTGCCGCCCATGGACATCCTTGAATCAGCTACATACAGGACATGGGTTCCATCTAAAGTCAATCACAGATAGGTTGCTACTCCCGAGGACTATGATGATCGCCTCTTATGAAAGTGTGCCGGCAACCACACCCTTCCATCGAAACGCAAAAAATGCTTCACGCTAGAAAGAGATGTGGCTTTAGTACTACCCCAATTGAACTACACTGGTTCCGCCACCTTAAAAAGTAAAAGTTGATAATAGGTAAAAGACGACTGATAAAACAACAAAAAGTTGCATTCCCCTGCCTGTAAGTGGTTGCTAGGCAACGCTTTGTTAGTCCATAGTCGCAGTCCATTTGTCCTCTATATGGCAAACGCTTTGTCTATTGAAAAACCCCAATTTAAGGGGCATATGTCCGACAGTGAACCACTAAGATATATGCATTTGTATGAAGTTAGAATACTGTAGATACTATTACCGTGGTAATACCATACCAATTCTTATTCTATTCCTATATGCTTCCAATTAAAATTAAGGTCAAGCGTAGACATTGAAAACCATTACATGACTAAGTATTCGTTAGGGCGATAGGTATATGAAATGAACCACAAACCTTAATTATGTTATAATTAAGGGTCTACTCTTACTTCAATCTAACTACACACGATGTATTGCTAGTCCCCGCTGGCGACAGACAGCAAACAAGATCAACAAAGTGGTTTCAATTAGTGTACCGACGTAGAAACGTTGTTAAAAAACGTAGTAGGGTTGAAAGCTATTCCGGTTGAAGTCGTTTCGAGATCCCGGAGTCCTCCTTTTCAGCGCCGAGGACGGCCGCCGAGGGGGTTTTAGTGCGGTAAAAATTCCACATAACCCTGCGTCGCTCCCACGGCGTCGGGTACCTTTTGAAGGTTTCCCCCTCGAAAACAAAAAAAAAAGGGTTGAAAGCTAACCTTCGTAAGATGGGTTTTCCCGAAGGCCCGTTCGTATTAACGTGTATCGTCTTCTTTTCTAGTTGGTTCACGTTAACTCCGCACCTGTAAACCCTTAGTATGACTTTACAACATTTCCTGACAACAATCCATCGTTTGCGTTTTTGCCCACACATTGAAAACTACATTCCACTTTTGGGTTTCCGTTTTCAGTCATACCTTGCAAAGTACTTGTACATTGCGATCCGAACGAAGACGTAAAACATTCTTACTTTAAGGAAACATAATAAAGTTTTACTTAAGGTACAGCCTCAGGCGCTGAATTGATGTGAATCAATAAGATAAACAGCCCATATCGATATATTATCGCAAACTTTTCTTTGACGATTATGATGGCAGATTTGCTCACATAAATTCAAGGTGGTAGAACCATTGTAGTTCAACCGAGGAAGTACCACCGCGACACCTATTTCTAGTGTGAAGTATTTCTTGCGTTTCGACAGAAGGGTGTGGTTGCCGGCACACTTTCACATGAGGCGACCATGATAGTATGAATTCGGGAGTGGCAACGCATCTGTGATTGACTTCAGATAGAACCCATGTTCTGTATGAAGTTGATTACAAATACCCATGGGCGGCAGTGACCACTTACCATCACGTGGACGATCATTCAGATAAAAAAAATCCATTAGTCTCCATTCTTCCCTTTTTGAATTTGACCTTAAGATATGATCTAAATAATACCTGCGTAATCTGTCTCAGTAAAATATTATATTGAAATTATGACATATTCCCGTAGTTCTGAGCTGTTTTAATTCCCAGTTGGATGAAACTGAAATTAAGTTTCATCCGAAATTCAGAGACCCAATCACTGTATAACGTTTTTAGAAATTGGGTTATATTTTACTATGTGGTGTAGAATTTATGTAATCAAAAATGTTGCTACTAACTTACTCTATATATCTGTGGAAATATTACATATACCTTTTTTTATCCGATTGAAGTAGCAAACAAGCATGCAGTCCACCTGATGGCAAGTGGTCACTGCCGCCCATGGACATCCTGTAAGCAACTTCAAATAGAACATGGGTTCTATCTGAAGTCAATCACAGATGCGTTGCTACTCCCGAGTACTAAGATGGTCGCCTCATATAAAAGTGTGCCGAATACCCAATGTCAATGATCCACTTAACAACGCAACACATTTCATTTATTGTGTAATAAATTTACACTGGTATATTGTCACGTAATGGGATAATCCTCAGAATCTTTGATACGTTTACTCATGTCATTATCAAGGTGGTGGAACATTTGTTTCATGGCAGTAGATTTGTAAAGACATAAAAGGTGCTTCACTTATACTTCAGGGACTGTCATACGTCTGTGGACGACAGCAGGTAGGATACCTTGAAGTTGATTACAGATATTTATAAATATGGAGGACTACTTACCTCCGACCACACTCCATATAATTATTTAACAATTAGTATTCGTCTTATTAAATTCACATAATCAAGTAAAAACTTTTATATTGCAAATTTAAAAGTAATGTTACTTTTTTCAAACACAGGTATAATCGCAAGGCGTATCTAGTATGTAAGAAATAGTTACATCATAAACACCTTACTTCAACTGATAAATAGAACATCACTAAAAATAATGTAAGGTGTTAGAAACATTTGGAACACTCTCGACGATCGTGGACGTGATTTACGCGTGATAAAAGAAAACATACGTTTGAAACCTTTTATCATAAAGTTATTTTATGAGCGGCTCCTTAATGCCCCAAATAAAAGAGAAATGTTTTAGCGAAATGAATTTGATTTGTCATCTTTAGCATTGCGTAGCCAAAGAAACAAATTGTCAATTTCATTTTTTTCTTCTCACACAATAGATGGACAAGACCTCAACTGAGTAGATCCGGTAAAAAAACTTTGTTTTTTTTTTCTTTTTATAACTTTTTTACCGTATTTAATTTTACATGGGTAATAAAAGCTAACTCCAGTATCTTATCTTACATTTGGCTAAACAAGAAACATGCTATGAAGCTTACTTGATATTGTATCTTGTGATTTATTACTGATATTAAGGTTTGGAAATACAATAATTGTTTGAGAAATCTGACACTATGAACATTGCGAGATAAATGCGAAATTACTACCAATACGCGTAAATTGAGCCATCTGAGTCTGAATGGAAACTCCGATGGACTTCCCATATAAATTGAAAACATTCCAACAGCATTGTGTGGTGGAAGTGCAACTTCAATTTATCTTTCCAGCACAACTATTTGTATTTATTCGTACAATAAATCGTTTGTAAGTTTTCCTGTCAGTGAAAAGAGTAGTGTAAAGTGATTTATTTTGGCTTAAAAACTATAAGAGCCATAAAAAATCCGTTTTCACTACATTACTTTAAAATATAGGTCGATTTTCCGCCTAATAACAGTACCTAGTGTTAGACGCTGTGTTCTAATTTAAAAAGTATTGTACAAGTACGTTATATTAGACTCTTAAAATATTTGATATAAAAAAATATTTGGAATAAGTAAAGTATTTGATATTTACAAAATACTAGTTTTAAACAACCCGTAGGTACATATGTAAGTTTCCAGTTGTGTGCCGCTGGAGATCTCGGTGTTCTCTACAGTGTTGAGGAGGGCCACCGAGGGGGGTTTTAATGCGATAAAAATGCCACATAACCCTGCCTCGCTCCCACGGCATCGGGTACCTTTCGAAGGTTTCCCCATCGTAAACAAAAAAGGAGCCTATGTAGGTAATAAGAACTAGTCTTAAAGGTTAATATCTACAGAGATTTAATCCTTTCTAGTTTTATCTGAAGGCACTTCGTCCTGCGTAAAGCGTGCAAAACACCGAAAGGTTTGAACGGAAATTTCCAATTACATCTCTTAACCCTTAAAAAGTCGGTATTGAGCCAATTCAATCCGGATTGGATTGGCATTAAGTAGCTATTCAAAGTACACTTAACCATTAAAAATAGGCGAATTTTCTTCAGATTTGAATTAGGTTCCTTTTGTGGTAAAATGTTGAGTGGTTTCAGCTACAAGCCAAACGGCCATTTTACGCAAACTATTTTATACACGAGTAGGCTTTTATTCTTAATTGCTCAAAAATGGTTTAAAAGGAAAGTCAATGCTTTGATTTTTCTCCCTTGATACCTATGCAAGATCACGGTCATCATTTTTCAGAAAGATTTGAGTCCGTCAAATCTTTCTAAAATATGACGACCATAAGGATAATACCGTATCAATTCTCGGTTCTACGATGCTGCCGTTCATCAATAATGGCAGGACTACTAGTCCATCAGTAGAACATCTTTAAGCAACTTTATATTGAATAGGTGTTCTATCTGAGGCCAAATGCTTTGCTATTCCCAAGGACTAAGATAGTCACCTCATTTAACAAGGAGCCGGCATCCACACTCATCCATCGAAATATCAACTTCAGGTTAAAAATAAGTGTGGCGGTGGTACCTACCTACCTCGCTCGTCGAACTATACTGATTCTACCACATGGTAAATGTAAATTGAACGAATTAAGGTTTTAACTTTAGCAAATATTTCAGATTGCTAGAAATTGGATTTTTACGACATTTTGAGCTTGTACATACCAACTTATTAAGTATTGCATAAATATATAATGACTAAAAATATTTTTATATAAAACAGTGGTAGTAGGGAAAATAATTCAATACAACATACCAGCGCAAATTCATCATTCTAAAGAATTCAAGAAAGTTTAAATTTTATTAGATAAATCCCAGTAGACATGAAGACTGCAATCATTCTAAAACTTCTGAACTTGAATTTAGTTATTTCTTATCTCGTATGGATTTAAACTTTTAAGTTTTTTTACAAATTCTTTTATTACTACAAAAGTTTATATATTTACAAGACGTTTGTTACTTAGGTAATCATGATAAACTTATTGTATGAATAGAAATGATATTTAATTACAACCTTTCGGTGTCATCCTGTCATTTTATTTTATAATTAATTTTATAAGGCTGGCTTAATTTTATAAGTCATTGATATATTTTTACGTTTGATCAATATCGCCAAATAATGTATGGCTTTTAGGATAATATTATTCACCACACCTTACAGCCATTTTTTACGTCCCAGCTGAATGGATTAAAACAGCATACCTGGAGTACCCGTTAAAGCTAAACTATGTCGGTTACAATCAAAAAATGGATGGGCTAATGACATACGCGCTGCCATACTTCACAAGGCACTATAAGCCCTCTGTCTCAGCTCTTTCACAACAGTCGATATTCCTAATCGATGAAATTATGAACCTTATTACCTAGTGTGCAATAAAGAGTATTCTATTCTATTCTATTCTACCTTTATAAAATTAAAGAAGTAAAAAGGCATGCAGTCTATTTGATTGTAAGTGTCCATTGCTGTCCGTGAACATCTATGTATAATCAGTCCTAGAAAATATGAGTTTTATCTGAGGTTGACAACAGATGCTTTGCTATTCCTGAGTCTCTAATGCCGCAAAGAAAATAATACTTCTTAAAACAACTATAAACCCTTAACTTAACCGACGACCCGCGAGGCGGAGTGGATACCATACCGGTCTGACGCGTAATGGGTCCTGAGTTCGATTCCCCGCCAGATAGGTATCTGAATGATGAGTTTAGATTCGTGTTCTGAGTCTGGGTCTTTATGTAGTCGTCTTGTGTGTATCCATGGTACACAGTAGGATTTTCTCCTGTGTCGTGGGTACACAGGAGAAAATCCTACTGTGGGGCTAGGAGTGTAGAAAGCGTATTTAACTTAGCCTACCTACACACGTGCCTACACACATCAATTTACAAAACCAACAATGCTGAAAGCAATATGTACTTAAACCTATAAATTTAGCTTCTTGACATGTCTTTGTGCTAATAAGATTAAAGGCTCACATGATAGGTATTCCACAAACTAATATAACCTCTCCAAGTTTCCAGAACTAATACTCTTATACGATTTAATTAAAATTAGTTACGTCTCTAAAATGACAACGCGCTAAGTGGGAAAACAACGGAGATTTCATTCGAGACGAAATTCCACAGGTTGCGCATTTTGTCTTGTATGCTCTGTATTTATTTGTACGTAAAAATATTGGCGTACAATATATTTGAAGGAACTGAGATACGAATGTTCCCTTAACAATTTTCGAACAAAGGAGCGTAATGCGATTATTATACACGCGGTAAATGCACAGCGCTATTGAGGTATATTTCCTTTAAAAATGGTATAATCTGCTATATCTTGTCATCTGTCGTTTTCACTGTATTTGTTTACAATTTAGTAATATCTTAATTTTGAGCTTGATTACAATTTAAGGGATAGTAACACTAGTGAACTAAATCAGGTTAGTCTTTTATCTTATCTGGGTTTGATTACAGCTGTCCATACGGCAGTGATATGGCAGATATTTGCGGACAATTGATTTGACGACCTCCGATTAAAACCTCCAATTTTAAAGTTCCGGAACCGAAGGAAGTTCCGACTTATCGGAGTCGGAGTCGAAACTCCGCCACACCTGCGACCTGATTTCGTGTCTGTAAAGGTAGCTGAAACAGTTGTGGCGACCTCCCGCTACTCATCAAGAGATGGCGCTACTAGTATTCTGAAACACGCTATCGAAGCATTCTCAGAATCCTGCATATATACAAGTTCCGAACATCAACTGTCGGAGCACGGCCGCTCCCCAGGCATGATCACCTAGCCTGGCGGGAGATCTCCCTTTGCCAAAGTGGTGACCCCTGACAAGGACACGTCCCTTCTCGATGGTGGCAACATCACAACCTGGATGGACTGCAGCATGACAAGATCCGATCAGCAGCTCATCAGGTGCATCGCAGCGCATCCGGATAACGCTTCCTGTGCCTGGTCCAGCTGCTCTCCGCGACATCACGGACGGCTTGAGCAGCCATTGCTCGCCTCCCCACTTCGCTCCACCCTCACTTCCCGACTCACCGTGGATAGAGGGCATCCCAAGGCCTCACTTCGCTCTCACATCTCGACTCACCGCAGATCGAGGGCGAACTACGGGTACTTGCACGCGAAGACTTGCGGACCTATCGACCTCCGGTCTGAGCAGGGGGTGATGTGGCGACCTCCCGCTACTCATCAAGAGATGGCGCTACTAGTATTCTGAAACACGCTATCGAAGCATTCTCAGAATCCTGCATATATACAAGTTCCGAACATCAACTGTCGGAGCACGGCCGCTCCCCAGGCATGATCACCTAGCCTGGCGGGAGATCTCCCTTTGCCAAACAGTCAAAGCTATAAAATCATTTATTTTTAGCGTGAAGTTATTGTTGCGTTTCGGTGAATGGGTGCAGTCGCCAGCTCCCTTTCAAATGCGGCGAAATGTTCCTTTGGAAAAGCAACGTATCGAGGAACGTAGAACGTACTAACGTAGCAACGAATTTCCTTACAGATATCCGTTGGTAATCCTTGTGTGACCAGTGACCTCTTAGAATCAGGTAGACTGTATGTACGTTTACTAGGTACTTCGATGATATAAAAAATGTCCTAACATCTACGTGTTTTAGTCCTAAGTACACGCGGCGCCATAATTGATATTCAAAATATTGTTTTAAACTCAGTTTCCTCAGTTGCCTATTCCTACGTTACTTTGTATACTTGGAATCAGAAAACTTTACGTTACTGTAACGCTTTGATACAACTTTTTCTTGTTTTCTAAGAATAAGCGTGATTAGAATTATTTCTACAACAAGTACACAAAAATAACAAAGACCTCTTTGCTCTTCGTGATTTTTAACCATTATAGCGTGAATACTTATTCTAAGTTTGAAGGTCTCTATAATGTTAATGTTTTAAAAAGAATGTCATTATTGTTAAATCACTCTAAAAATAAGTATGAAGGAATACCTAATCAAGTATTTAGGTAGTAAGAATTTTCTAATTTTAGTAAGAAAATGTTGTATGTAAACGAATTACTTTAGTATTGTCAAAGGGATACTTAAAACATTCTTTATTCTTCTCATGAATATTAAAAATACATTACTCTTTCAGACATGACGGTATCCGCTCTGAGAGGCGCGTATTTTAAAGGCACTTTACTAAACTATATGTAATAATATTTCACATCTACTACACCTATTCTTTATTAATTTTATGTTATGAAATATATTACTCAAACATTTTTAGCAAAATAGGCCCAAATATAGTCGCCAGAATTTTCATATAGATATGTATATAGTATAGGTAAAATAATGATATTGAAATAGTTGATAAATTTAATTTATTAGGTATAAATTTAGACTCAAATATGACATGGAATGCACACATTGAGATTATTAAAACTAAATTGAATAAATTTGTATACGGGTTAAGAGAAATTAAAAAATGCACAAACATAAATGTTGCGCTATCAGCGTACTATGCGTATGTCTTCGCGTGGCTAAAGTATGGAATTATTGTTTGGGGAAATGCCACAAATGCAAATGATTTATTGATTTGTCAAAAAAATATATTCGTGCGATAGCAAACATTAATTTGCGTACTAGTTGCCGACCATGGTTTAAAAAACTAAAAGTGCTAACGTTTCCATGTATATACATATTAGAAATGGTGATGTTTGTGCGTAAACAACGCCACTTGTTTGAATTAAGTAATTATAGGGACAATACGCGGCGCGAACAAAAATTAATATACCCTCCAAACAAAAAGCTAGCAGTAGTGACAAAAGCCACACTCTGTATGGCCATAAAGTTATATATTATATAACTTTATGGCCATACAGAGTGTGGCTACCTTACCAATAAAAACAAATAAAGAAAGACCACATATGTGCCAGAAAATTAAAAAATATATTAATAGAAAAATGCTATTATACGTATGACGAATTCTTAAACGATGATTTAAAAATATAAAATACAAAAAATATTTAATCTTCTAAAGTTATCAGCATTGTAATATAGTGTCTAATTGTAAGTCTTTTAATGATAAATACGAGTATGTGAGTGCCATATATTATTATATATATTTATTTAGTGCCATATATATTTAGAACGCCTTAACCGGCATATTCAATTTTTGGCGCCCTTTTCTTTCTTTTTTTTAACATCTTATGTAATCAATATTATTGTAACCCAAAAATTTACTAAATAAAGATCTTTCTTTCTTTCTTTCTATACAAGCCCTTGAAAGTGAACTGAGATGTACAATTAAGATTTTAATTACTTAGGTGCGGCTAGAACAATTTTGTTGTATCCTAATATTCATTTTCCGACCTAGATTCTCGTTTAATTTCTGACTGAAAATACTGTATAGAATGTTTGACTAATGCCAGGAGAATTCTGATGGATTAAATGTCACCTGGTAATTAATACTGCTTTCGGTCACGTCCAATTACCCACAGTAAGTACTCGTACATCTGACAGCAAATCTTAGTAGTTAGTTGTACGTATATTTATGTGCGCGATCATTTATTAACGATGAAAATATTTAGACAATCCTTATTTAATTTCGTTTAGTATTTTCTCCATTATATTGATAACACCTATTTATCTATCTTGACTTTTGTCAGTCTTTTGAGGGTGCCCCCATCGGATTTTTTACCAATAGCCCCCTTGCGTTTTGGTGATCACCGTGGGTCACACACCACACGACTTATTAATGGTAAGTGAACATATATGTCCATGTATGTCCACCAATTCGCACTTGGCCAGCGCGGTGGACTGTGGCCTAAAACTCTCTCATTCTGAGAGAAGGTATTATAAATTGTCAGGGCGTAATTAAAACATTAAAACCCCGAACCAATACATCTATTTAGCTAATTGAGGCATATCATATCATGTATATGGTTTACATATATTTCACAGTGCCTTTCGCTACCCCTGATCGAGATTGTTGCAGGTCTGAAGAGGGCATGAATTATGTAGGAAGCCGACGCGCCACACCTAGTGATAAATCTGTTGAAACAATCGAGTCTATCCGCTAGCTTCTAGCTCTCTTAGTACGTGGTGATTCACGACATTCAATACAGGTATGCGATTTATGGAATACCTACATACGATGATAGAGGTTCTCAATAAATTATTTTGAATTGTAAGTGCTTTGTACCTGTTAAATAGATCACCAATAGTGCAAGGTTAGGTGCGTAAGAACACAATTAATTTTTAAAAATAGGTTAATCACTAGTGCTTGACACCACGATCCATACAGCCTGGATCGAAATATCGACAAAAAGAATTAATAATTATAACCCGGAAATAGGTGTTTTTACCTTAATATATGTATATCCAAATATGTCTTCAAATAAGATTGTCTATTTATCGACGATATCAAACTGTTTTACTGATATAATATGTGTTAGATAAACCATAAACCATTAAATTAAATTAATTAGCTTCCACTAAGTGGTGAAAAGCGGTGAGTGAATGTATTTTAACGGGTCAAATAGTTAATAGAGGTTTGAGCCGCGGTTAATATTGTTACCGTCTCGTTTACTTCGTTATCGTTTTTTCGGTATTTTAATTTTTTTTATAATTTTGAAGTAGCAAACGAGCACGCAGTCCACCTGATAGTAAGTGATCACTGCCGCCCATGGACATCTGTAAATATCTACATAAAGAACAAAAGTTCAATCTGAAGTCCAGCCGTTAATCCCAAAACAGTATAAAAGAAGGTATGTGATAAAAGGAAGTAGCTATCTATATGCTTCAGTTTTTGCTGACGCCCCTTAAGATAGAATATAAGACTTTTAGGTCGACTTTGCAAAGACCGAGTAAAGCATAAGTACATCGATATTTTACTTTATCATATGATAATCACGATATTCACACATACGACGTCGTGTCACGTAAATTTACGTCGTACGAGTATAGGCATTACGGAAAGAAATTAATTGTGGTTTGGTCTTAGTATCATAAGTTCTACAACATAGTTCCCTAAGTTCTACAATATGACGATTTTTTTCTTGAACAATCTCCGAATCTATTTCTGATATATGATTGAAATAGCTCTTACCCGCGACTTCGCCCGCACGGTCATAGGGAATTAACATTACACTTTAATAGCGTGATTCAGAACTTGCAAATGAATTTTACTAACGGCATCTATTAACAACGTCTGGAACTACTAAATGTGTATCGACTAACAAAACATCGATATTCTCATGGGAATGAAAGAGCGCGGTAAAATGTAGCCTACGTCACTCTCCGCTCACTTAACTATCTCCCAGCATATAAACCATATCATATAATGGTCCACCAATTCGCACTTGGCCAGCGCGGTGGACTATGGCCTAAAACTCTCTCATTCCGAGAGAAGACCCGTGCCCAGCAGTGGGACAATAATGGTTTGACGATGGTATAATAGCTTTATGGCAACGTGAAAGAGGAACAAACAAACACAATTTCACATTTACAATATTAGTATGGAAGTATGGATATGTCTTGTAAATTTTACGTTTGATTAAATAAAATAATGGCTAGATTTTATGAATGTGTTATGTATTCAGCATATCGATTATGTTACAGCTTTTATTTATGTTGAAATCTTAAATTAATTTTAAATACAAACGTGCGCAATTTCAGGTTTATAGCAATTGAAGCCTCCAAACGTAAAGTTAGCGAACGGAAACGACCGGCGGTACCGACCACAGAAATCCCATACATTTATAATGTGTTTCTTTATATTCTCAAATTAAAACAGGAGCCTTGTGTTAATCTGTTTGTCGCGTACCTTATACGCAAATATGTTATTTTAACATCAAGTGATCCGAATAGTACGTTTTTTTTTTTACCAACAAGCAAACACCGCGGTTTCACCTACGTATACTGTGTTATTCGGTAAGTTTATTATCTATGAATGTTGATGATTCATAATTAATTCTAGAGGAAAGCAATATCAGAAGATTAAGATAAGGTTGGAGTTTAAGATACTCAGTCATTTCCATAGGACACTGTTCATCTCGTTCCTATAGTTCCGAGATCTGAATAGAGCTACGGCATCCCCTGCCTCCCGTAAGAGGCGACTAAAAGAGGCTACCAGGGGTGCGGGCGGCTGTAGTGGGTCGAACCTTCTAGTCAGGCGACCCTGGACCCAGCCGCTCGCCTGGCAGGAGCTCGACGGGGCTACGCACTCAAACGACTCCGGTCGCGTTCCTTTAGAGATCCCGAAGTCGTCTTTGTGGCGTCGAGAACGGCCACCAGGCGGGTTTTAGTGCGGTAAGAATCCCACATAATCCTGCTTGCTCCGACGGCGCCGGGCTTTTTTTGGAGGTTTCACCCTCAAAAAAAAAAGGAGGCACTGCTCTTTTTTCTTGAGGCAATACTATGACGTGTATTTACAAAGGTGTGGGTATATTCAGGGTATAAGTAATTTTAAGTTATTTTTTTTTTCTTAGAAATAATAGAATGTACAGCTTGTTGTAACAGTTACATGCTTCCATAGCTCAAAGAGTAAGTAGCACTACTTTCTACTAATATAGTAATTCAAATATAGGTATGTTACTATTTAATAAGACACGTAGTTTGTTACACAACTGTCCAACTTTGAAATTTCCTGTTCATTTATTTGATGTGCGGATGTGTTTGACCGCATTTTAGAAGGATCCTGGAGGCTCAGCGGGATTAACGAGGTTTCGTTTGAATTGGGTTAATGTGTGAGTGTAATTAACTAGTCGTAAAGAATACCCTGAAAGTAGTAGTAAAAAGGAAAACCATTGAGAATGTAGTTATTTGAAATTTGATTTCTTGATCTTGGGATTCGAAACCTACATCAGCTTTTTTAAGTTATATATTCTCTCGTCAACCCATTATTGTCCCACTGGGCACGAGTCTTGTCTCAAAATGAGAGAGTTTAGGCCATATTCCACCGCGCTGGCCAAGTGCGAATTGGTGAACTTCACACACCTCCGAGAACTTTTTTTTATAGAACTCTCGGGTGTGTAGGTTTCCTCACGATGTTTTCCTTCACCAAAAAGTAGTGATAATTAATTTCTAATACACACATAATTAAAAAAAAATTAATAGTTCGTGCCTGGGATTGAAGGAATATAAGGAAACATACACACCAAAGACTTGAAGCGTTAAAAAGTCTATTAGAATGTTCTCAAGGGTGTGTGGACTCTACCTTTCCGTACTAGGGCATAGTGATTATTTCCCTATAATTCTAAGCAGCGACGCATTCCCAGCACTTTAACAATCATGGGTGGATGCTTCGATTAAATATGTATTTGATTGAAAGGTTGATGATAATAAATTAACTGTAGAAATAGGTGCTTCTTTCTGCCCAATCTCATTACATTAACGAAATTGGAGATTATTTATATTCATTACGTTAATTCTTGACATATTCAACCATATACGAAAATATTTCGCTATTATGCTTAAGAACTCACACAAAGATATCCCTTCTAATATATAATACGTTACTCTCTATATCACCTTTTTTAATCACATATAAGTCCTCATCTGGCTATATTCCTGAAAGCAACCACAGCTGTATAGCGCATCCATGCTGTAATATTTTCTAATAAGTCGTTTAATCAAGCCGCCTTTGAAACAAAAAAATATATGATCAATTCACTCGTTCAGATGCTACAAACATACAGTGAAAATTAAAGAGCTGTTTGTCTGTAAATCAGATGTATTTCTAAATAAAATATTATTCGCATTCACATTCGCGAATATTGACATGTTTTTAGGTATTCGCATTCGCTAGAATTGGTGCAAATGCTATGCGAATATTAAAAGAGGTCGCAAACTCTATCCAAATTGGAATCGAACTGCAATTTGTCGACCTAAGAAAGAGTCGCGAAATCTATATCGGCACCCTATAGGTACCAAGAACTGAAAAAAAACATTCACATTCGCATTCGCGAATATTGGTATAGTATATTTGCATTCGCGGATGACAAATAATGACATTCGCTACATTACTAACATATTACGTGAAACACTTAAAAAAAACTTAAACTTAAAACGCTTTCTACACTCATAGCCCCACAATAGGATTTTCTCTCGTGTCGTGGATGCAATAGACACACACAAGACGAATACACAAACACCCAGACCCAGAACAAGAATCTAAACTCATCATTCAGATATCTGTCTGGCCGGGAATCGATCCCGGGACCCACTGCGTGTCAGACCGGTATGGTAACCGCTGCGCCACGCGGGTCGTCAATACACTGCAGTGTATATTATTGTATTAAATTCAGGTTAACGCGCCTGCTAACCATACTTCCTGCATTGACGAGTGGGGTACATTCCGCAACCCAATTTCCCTAGCGTTTTAAACCGCGCTGTATCTCTAAAAATCATTTACACCTCGCATTCTGCATGCTAACCTTGTTCCCAAATGGATTCATGTTGTTTTTCTAAAAGCTTGTAAGCATCTTTTTTCACCGCTACGCTCACACGAATAATAACTTATATTGTAAATGCGGATATGACTTTGCTTGTTTGTCTCATTTTCTTACGAGGGAACCACCTTAGCTCGCCGGACAAGAAACACGTCTGACATCGACTTCAGGCAGAACTAAGATCATACTAAAAATTTCAATTGAATACGGTGCCTCGTTCGATAAAAACCATTTTTTCACTACGTTAGTGATAAGACCGCCTCTTTTACCTTTCATTATTAGTCATTTATTTTTGTTCATTATATGTCTGATTTTGGTGTACAATAAAGATGTATTGTATTGTACCTGAATATATTTATTCGCTCCATGTTTAGGCTTACGGCTGTGATTGACTCTGATTAATGGTTAATAATGGTTGTCACGGCACCTAAGTGAAAAATTATTGCAGATGTGCAGTGCAAGTACAAAGAAGGTCGCCAAGTAGCTACTGTTTTCAAGAGACGAAGGTATTTACATGTATATAATTACACCTGCTACTGCGACTTCTAATACATGAGAATTTAAATTATAATATCCGGAAAAAAACAGCGCCCTAAATTCATACACTAACAATATACATTAATCTCGCCTAAGAAATAGGTATAAACCTTGCATACGTATCCGTTTGCTAACTCTAAGTTTTACTTAAAATATTTCTAACGGACATTTCAATACCATTTTTTCTGTATTTAATGTAAATATTTATGTCTGTATATTTTACATCACCTGTATAAACCCTTCGTTTAACTTAACACGCTATATATTTGAAAATTTAAAAATTATTTCCAAAAACATAACAGTCGGATATCAGATTCGTGTTATATATTATTTTAGGTTCACTTAGTGCACTATACTCTTTATATTTTGTGTTTTACTGTAGGTTTTACGGTATAGAATATAACGACAAATGATAAATTGACTAAATATCCACTCAAATTCCGAAGCCTACGCGGTGGGGAAGAGAATAAATTACATTAAGTGCTCTCTAAATAATTATCTTAACCGTATTAAACATCAGTCTAGACAACTTCATAAACATTTCTGCGCTACGATCTTACAGGGTCTGATTCCACTATCATCAATTTATAGGGTTCCGTACCGAAAGGGTAAAAACTTACTTCAAATAGAACATAGGCTCTATCTGAAGTCAATCACAGATGCAGTGCTACTCCCGAGGACTATGATAGTCGTCTCATATAAAAGTGTGCGGCAACCACACCTTTCCATTGCAGAGGCAGTAGAATGCTTTACTTCTTGTAATTGTGATTAATTGTGTGATTTCTAATCCAGTAGCATACTATTCATTTAATTTATAAATTAATTTATTCTTTAATCATTTTATTTACACTTTGTCTGTCATTTCTCTATGACAAATTTATTCTCTACATCAAGTTTATGTTGCGCCATTTGATCCTCAATACTATCAAAGTCCTCCCAACTATATAGTTTATACAATTTCACTTGCGATTATGCATACCACGGGGCATATGTATAAAGAAAAAAGTAGGTAAATCCTGCTACAATACTTGCGCACAAGGAAGAAAGCAAGCCTTTGTAACGTCTCACAAAGAGAGGACGATAGTATTAGAATCCCATATTGTAAAGTCACAAGTACATTTTCTACGTTCGACAACACAAATTGACAATCATTCCGGTACAATTGGGGACAATTCAGTGCCAACTGTGACCGGTAATTAGGATGTGGGACCTCTTGTGTTCGGTAACTGAATAATGTGGCCTGCGAAAAGGAAAATTATGTGACCCGAAACGGACACGTGGTTAGATCTCCAATTGAATCATTCCTGTTTTTGAAGAAGATCACGATAGTTCTGGTGGGAACACGAGCGGTCTAGAAATAAGAAGTAAGCGGTTCGTATCTAGTAGTCGCTGTTTTTTTTAAATTGTTAGTATTGTTTATTTTTTTGTTTTTGATATCTAAGGCTTTCGATTAATATAAATATACCTAAGCGAGATTTAAACAATAGTGGGAAAAGTTATTTCACTCCTGACATGTATAGATACCTACTTTGTAAGCACGCACTTTTAATACATAAGTAGTGAGCAAAACATCTATCTGATGGTGAGTTGTCACTGCCTTGTATATGAGTACTAACCCACAGATAGTATTACAATCTTAATCTAAGTCTGAAGTAGCCAACGATGAGGCACTCCATATGATGGTAAGTGGTTACTGCCGCCCATGCACTTTTGTAATCAACTTCATGCTAAACGAGAATTCTATCTAAAAGAAATCACGTACACGTTGCTATTACCGAGGTTTAAGATGGTCTCTTAAAATATATGTTAGCCGCAACTACTCCCTTCCACCGGAACACAAGATCGCTTTATTTTAGAAATGGTTGTGACAATGGTTCCTCCTTGAACTAACCATATGTTGTATCACATTGACTTACCTATTGAAAATATACAGCATTTTCAAAGTAAAACGAATGAATTTAAATAATTTATTAGAAATCAGCGTCATTACGTGCTCATTTCTAATAATAATTATTGTAAAAAAACAAAGTATTGTTTTAAAATATTCCTTCATTGGCATTGCAAAACTTTTAATTGCATTTCCGATCCCTGGAGACGAACACTCGCATTTGAAAATCCGACTTCTAAGACTTCCAATCAAATATTGAAGGAGAGGACAGCGCGATCATTCCCGTTTTATTTCCCATTACGCAACGCCTTAATCATTTCAAATTTAAGGCTGTTTTATATTTGATTTGGATAAATTTCTACTCTTCATTTAATCTTTTGGCTTTAAAAATTGAAAGCTCAAGATTAAATGCTTAGCAATACCATTGCTCCTGAAATTCATGTGGGTATTTCTGTTCAATGCTTTCGGCATATCAATTTGTATTACAAAATAATGCAGTACCAAAACAATTCCATTTTAATCCAATTTGTAATGTGTTAAAGATACAGTATTGCTAGAACCGCTCATAATATAAAAAATCACAAATAACTAGGTACTCGTGACTATTATACACTCAGTATATTAACAACTGTAACTGTTTACTTCCGTACTATAGTACCATTTTTTTCTAATTAAATGACCAAAAAGGAGCATGTAGTCATGTGATGGGCCACTCCCGAATATGGACATTTGTAATCAACCCTACATAAAATCAGTCTTACCTGACGTTAGCTTCAAATGCGTTGCTACTCGTGAGGAAGTTAGAATGTCTCGGATAAAATTATGTCTTTCTCCCTTATCATTAATTCCATTGAATACAGGCGCGTAAATGCAAAGTGAGCAAGTTAAACCACAAATAGTTCTGCCACCATTAGAACAAAAGCCTACATAACGTAATGCTATTTAATTATTTAAATAATTTAATATATTTTCTTGCAACTAAAAAAACGCAAGTCGTCAGCTGATTACACTTACGCAGTATAAGTTGCCTTAATGTGTGTAAACAGAAAAGCAATATTGACATCACAAAGCTAGCCCAATGTCATAAAAGTATTTTTGGCAGTAACATATAATATTTTTATGTTATTGGAATTGCTTTTTAATCTCCAAACACAAAAAATATATTGGAATAGCAGACGCTTTAGGATGTTTGTTATTCACGTTATGAGATGACAAAAATTCCGAACCTACGCTGTAGTGTAATGAAAAGTTGGTTGACCATTGCTTTAGGCTAATAACTCACGGAGCGGTTATCAGTCGCACCGCGCGCGGACACGGAATCGCACGAAAAGTACATAAAATACTTACAGTATACTTGCTATTCGTATAGCGTGGTTTTATTTATATGTACCACAGTATGCATGGTTGTATTTATATTGCATCGCACTGGCGAGCAACGTCCAAAACCGCAGCCACAGTCAACGTACTTACTGCCAACTGCCGCTGCGTATATTCCCCCGCGTTCACAGTCAAATTGTGATATAATTCCGAGACCTTAGCGGCTGTTTGAAACCAAGTTGACTACGTAACTACACAAAACTAAGCTTTAGTGAATTTAAATAAATAAACAGCTATTTCACCACCACGTGCACTGGTGAAAAGCGCTCCGTGAGTTCTCAGCTTTAAGGGTCAAGTTATGAAAATAGTTATATAAAACGAATACTTCAGATGGCAGTAAAAAACAATGCTTGAAATTATCCCTATATTCCCTACTAATATTATAAATGCGAAAGTAACTCTGTCTGTCTGTCTGTCTGTCTGTCTGTCTGTTACTCTTTCACGCCAAAACTACTGAACCGATTTTTATGAAATTGTGTACACAGATAGTGGTGACCTTGAGATCCATTATAGGCTACTTTTTATTTCAAAAAATGGGTTGAAAATGTTAAAATCGAGCATAAATGTTTGTATGGTATTTCGTTTTTGACAAAGAAGTGTACTAATAATTCCGTCAAGGGGTATCATAGATTTGATTAAAAACTTATGTGAATAATAAAACATTAAAAAATATTGATTTTGAGTCGACAACATATATCCGTAAAACTCGGTATGTTGTGAATTTTATTAAATTCCAATGCAAATGAGAATCTCCATATTGGCTTTTGACAAAGAGGTGTACTAATAATTCCGTCAAGGGGTATGATAGATTTGATTAAAAACTTATGTGAATAATAAAACATTAAAAAATATTGATTTTGAGTCGACAACATATATCCGTAAAACTCGGTATGTTGCGAATTTTGTTAAATTCCAATGCAAATGACAATCGCCATATTGGCCATTTCGCCTGGACGTCATCGTGAGTTCGTTCAAAAATAATACATATAAATTGGTAACAATTAATTATCATTCAAATAGATGTGACATAAATTTGATTTAATTTACCCATAATATGGGTTTATAATATGAAAATGTATTTATAATGCGAAAGATACGATTATAATTACGAGGAATTCCCGATGAGTTAAATATTAGGTATACTTGCGCTATCTATCACTCTTCTGTTGAATTACGTTGAATGAACATTTGATAGATGGCGTTACAATACAACTTCGAAGTAATCGAAGTAATATCGGTAAATTAAAAGTTGATGTTGAATTACTAATAATTCCGCCAAGGGCTACGAAACACTGGTTTGCAAACTTAAATATAAAATAAATCCACGATAGCATATCTATATCTCTTAAGGTTAACTCACAATAATTATTTTTTTGTTCCATATTTTAACTAAAAATAATAGGTACGTTATTTTCGAGTCTGTTGTCTTTTGTTCAGTATTAATCCTTAAGTAAATAAATGCATTCGTTAGCTTCGTAATTTTAATAAAGATCAAAATTGTCTTTTACACTGTATGCATCAAATAAATACGTTTAAAGTTATTAGAGATATCAAATTATATAATTTCTTTCAAAGGGTACGATAATAAAATTCCGTCAAGGGGCAAGATAGACTTGATTGAAAACTTAATTCAATAATAAAACATTATAAAATATTGATTTTGAGTCGACAACATACATAGGTATATCTGTAAAACTCGGTATATCGCGACTTTTGTTTAATTCCAAATTCCAACTATCGCCATATTAGCCATTTTGCCCTGATGTCATCCTGATCCTTTGTTCATTAAGAAATAATACATACCTATAAATCGATAACAATTAATGATATAAATTTGATTTAATTTACCCACAATATAAAATTACGAGGAATTACCGATGAGTTATATAATAGGTATACTTGCGCCATCTATCCACTACTATGTTGAATTACATTGAATGCGATAAGTGGCGTTATTCACAAAGCAACTACGAAGTCTATCGATAAATTAAATGTTGATGTTGAATACTAATAATTCCGTCAAGGGCTACGAAACACGGGATTGCAACCTTAAATATAAAATCAATTCACGATAGTATATCTTATGTTTAAGTAACAATATTTTTTTTTATGTTCCATATTTCAAATAAAAATATTACGTTTATTTCGAGTATGTTTTCTTCTGTTCGGTATTAATCCTTATATAAATAAATGAATTCGTTAGTTTTTACACTATATGCATCAAATAAATACTTTTATAATAAAGATCGCGATGTGTCTCTCGGCAGGGGTAGGTAACCGTCCCGCTCGCGCATTAATACATGCCGGCCGCCGATTCGTGTGCATTATTAGAATAATCTTATCACTTCATAGTGTCCAGTGTTGAGTAGGACACGAATGATAAATGAGTTTGTAAGAGTAGCGTCTTTTTGTACTAGACCAGTACAAACATTGCACTTCACCCTGCAGCATCACCCTGAGAACTTTTAAACATACTGCGGAAAAGTTAAAATCAATCTTTGTAATCGATGCGTTTTGGTTTAAATGTGGAGGAGGATTTGGTTTACAAGGTGCTTCTTGGTATTGTGTGACCACTAAGATTGTTAATTAATCAAATCAACTAATCAACTAATCAAAGAAAGGCGGTTTACAATCGTCTAATTTTAAAATTCTAATTCTAATTTGTCTAATTTTTAAAATATTTTTACATAACAATTATGATCCTTCAATTATGATACATACTTTAAATTCGTTTCTTCACTCTTTGTATGTCCGGGTAATCGCCTGAGCGGCTAAACTCATTTGGATAGGACTTGCACTATAGAAAAGGTTGTGGAATAACATAATTATAGACTACTTTTTATCATATAATTTCAACGGGGTCGACATTAGTGCGGGAAAAACTTTGCGATACACTCATTTTTACGCGGGCGAAGCCGCGGGTACAGCTAGTACCATATAAAAGGAACTCAATTAATATACATGTTTACATTTTTCAATTTTTTCGTAGCAAAAGTCTACGAATATATCGTGATTGTCAGTTATATAAAGATATATTGGAAACCTTGAAAGCCACAAGCCTCTGCCTCTTGCCTGAGGAACAAAACTTGCTTTGGCAAGTTTTTAAAATTGTAATTTTTAACATTCCGGTTTAATATGCAGCATATTTCAACACGCATGATTTTATAATTGTCTTTTCCTGCGTTTTCTTGGTAACTATGATTGAGTACTCGATAATGTAAGTAAAGCGATCTCACGGTATCTTATTACAAATATTACACTCACGCAGGAGTTTCATATTTGTCGTAATTAAGAGTTAATTAACAAAACGAAATAAGTTACAGAAAAAATAAAGTTAATATTTATGAATGCTATGGCCTTGTGATTATTCGTAAAACCCTTTTCGCAGCATAAAGCAAATCCACTGAACCCATCCACTGTACATCAATGTACACCCGCTGTTTGTCACGCTATTTAATAAATTCAGGGTCATTTTTAATTGCTACGGGTTGTTATGCCATTGACGTCACTCTTTATTTTATGAGGAAACCTTTCCTGAAATATCCTCATATATATAAAAGTATGAATTGCGAAGATACAAAACGTATAAAGTTTATAGTACTAACAAAAAATGTTTAATATACAAAGTAGGGTACAAGATATTATGTAAAACATTATTTTATTAACACATACAACACAAAGGATTTCACCCCAATAAATGTTGGTTTCTGTATATATACTATCACATGTACTGAAACTTTCGAACAATAATTTAACCTACCGCTTCAATCAAAAACCTTACCTTTACTTATATTTTATGTGGGTTAGTTTAGTTAAGTTATACGACACTACTAGTATTCTATATTTTTATTCTACTTAACTACATCCTGAACAAAAATAGAACATGTAAATAGCAAGAAGTGGTAGAACCTTTATTGCTCGATCAGGAGGTAACCTCCATATCCATTTCTAGCTCAAAGCAGTTCCTTCTTCAGAATGTTGTCGATGTCACTTGACTTAAATATATGGCAACATTTTTATCCCTCAGAAGTGGCAACGCATCTGTGATCAAACTCAATATGCCTGTTCTTTTATGATGGTAACCGAAGTGTATAGACGGCCGATTTTTTAATAATCCTTACTAATATTATAAATGTGAAAGTGTGTTTGTTTGTTCCTCTTTCACGTCGCCATATAACTATTATATGATATGGTCTATATGTTGGGAGATAGGAGGACGGAGAGTGACGTAGGCTACTTTTTACCGCGCACTCTTATTCCCATGAGAATATCGATGTTTTGTTAGTTGATACGTATTTAGTAGTTCCAGGCGTTGTTAATAGATGGCGTTAGTAAAATTCACTTGCAAGCTCTGAATTACACTATCAAATGTTAATGTGAATTCCCTTTGACCGTGCGGGCGAAGCCTTGGGCAAGAGCTAGTAACCTATAAGTAATGTTCAGATACAAAAAATGGGAAGGCTATAAAGAGTAAAAGAGAGAGAGAATGCCTTACATATAAAAAATGGAATCTGAACGTAAATTAAATTCAAGTATATACATTGAAGTTAATATTCAGCTTGCTAAGGAACTGATCCCCAATGCACTCGAGACTCACTAATGAAGTTCGAAGTGGATTTCATCATTAACTTAGCGCCAATTAACTATTAATTATTTCTTTCAACGCTGTACAAACTTCCGATACTTTTGGAGAGAAACTGGATGATAAATAGAGGTCGCAAGCAAGTACTCGCTAATATAAACATGAGATCCAAATTGGTTCGGTTCTTATTTATCATTCTTAAAGCGAAGTGGTGGAATGTTAATTTAATTTATTTTTGCGCGTCAAATAATTGTCGTGTTGTATTGAGAATTTAAATACATATTTTTATTGGTATTCAATTCTTCAATTTACGAAATGTCACATCTATGTGAAGTTCACATCTATTTGGACGTTTTGGGTACAAAATAAATTATTATATATTAAATTATTAATACTAATTAATGACAATTATTTATTTGTACTGAATGAATTATTTTATTGCTAGAGCGGTACTGTACTTGTACAAAATTTATGCTTTACTATTTTTTATTATTTCCCTTACACTTATTATAACTTACCGATATATGTTCAAATCCAATCAGCTATCCTCACAAACTTTGGCCTTTATGTTAAGAAGACTAGTAAGATAAGATTAATAAATCAGATCAACGAAACAATCGATATTACAAGAATACTACTTGACCCGGCGAACTTCGTTCCACCTAAAAGTCATAAATCTAAAATTATCAGTGTTTCTCTACTAGATATTATACACGTATTTTACACAAGAACCTTGCCCTTGAATCATACCTTTAAAAAAATGCGTTATAATCCGCAGCGTAGTTTTAAAGATCTAAGCATACATAGGGACAGACAGCGAGAAATGACTTTGTTTTATACTATGTAGTGATGATATCATCATTACATAGTATAAAACAAAGTAGCTTCTCGCTGTCTGTCCTTATGTATCTTTGTTTACCTAATACATTTTCACATTTATAGGTATGCCATATTTAAAAGCTAAAATTACAACAATTCTAGCCATGAATCTCTTAACAGATGATTCTGTCAAATGAAACCGTATTAAATAATACTCGTAATAATACTCGTAACAATCTCTAATGACTATGCTTTATTACGGCCTTTTTATCTTAAATAATGTGCTAATTTATCTTTGGATGTGGTTTACGTTACTGTTTGCAAAAATGCTCTTTGAAATATTTGTCAATTTATTTTACACCACTTTTATTTTACGGGCAGTTTATCCTTAATTTATCCTTAATAAATTCGAATCACTGCTTTATTGATATGTATTATCGTAAATGGTGTTATATTAACCTATGAAATAATAAAAAAAATTAGTAGAAATATTACGAACATTAAACATATGACGAACGCTATAGAAGTAGATTTTTTTTATCTGACCGAAGTAGCAAACGAGCATGCAGTCCACCTGATGGTAAGTTGTCACTGCCGCCCATGTACATCTGTAATGTACAGTAAAGTCTGAGGACTTATGATGGTCGCCTCATGTGATAGTTTGCCGGAAACCACACTCTTCTATCGAAACGCAAGAAATGCTTTCCTCTAGAAATAGTATAAACTCATTTGCCTAAAACAAAAAAAAAACGCGGTTTACCTTTGCCTCGTATTTGCTTGAAACCTTGATGCCTAAGTTATTTTTAAAAATAGCTTTCTCTATTTATTTTTATTAAAAGGAGTCGAGCAGTAAGACAATGCTCCGTCAATGATAGATGTCCAAAAACTATAAGAATCCATCAACATCAATCCGAGACAGGGGCGTAGCTACCGCTGTATCTGCCGTATCAATTATACGAGGCCCCCGGGCCACGGGGGCCCCCAAAGTGTGTAAGGAAAAAGAAATAAAAACTTCATAATTTATTTTATTTTACAAACGACATAATTCTATAAAGTATTAGTATTAGTATCGAAAATAACTATTCTTTTGTGAAAAATCTTTACACCCAAACAATATAAGGGCCCCCAAACAATTTTCTATACGGGGTCCCGCCAATGCACGCTACGCCACTGATCCGAGAGTACATTTACTACATCAAGGACGTGTTGAATTCCGAAAACGTACACGTAAAAATGTTTTCACATGTTGCAGTCTGCATTCAAATAGTCCAATTTAAAATCTTTCTGACTCGTGGAATTCGATTCGCAACGAATGGACATCCGTGATCGAAATTTATTTGACAAGCTCTTAGTGCTTGCATAGTGAGGCGCTGTGCAAATGTTTAATGGCAAAGGTAAGTCACTTTGAAAGAAATGATTTGATCAAATTGTAAATTAATGTCGGGTTCATGTATATAGTGATTCAGTGTAATTTTACTTATATGATATCTAAATTGAAATTGTTAAAAATGTTTGTAGTTACGAATTCAAATCTTTCCTTTTTTAAGAAATATTGACGTGTTTGTTATGTTAATGCTAAAAAGGTCGTGTAACTTTTAGCATAAATATCTGTGTCGTTAACCCATTATTGTCCCACTGCTAAGCACGGGTTTTCTCTCAGAATGGGTAGACTTCACACAACTCTGAGAACTTTGTTTTAAAAAACTCTCGAGTGTCTAGGTTTCCCCACGATATTTTCTTTTACGGCAAATCAATGATAATTTATTTCTAATACACACATAATTTTTGAAATATCATTGGTGCCTGCCTGGGATTTGTACCTTAGACCTCCCGATCGAGAGGGTGAGTTTCTACCATTAGGTAACTAACACTGCGTAATGGTTACTACATTTAGTAATTATTGCATGTAGTAATTACTATTTTTTTACTAAATGTATCAATTAATGTCTATTAGAATCACAGTAAAATAAATAATAATTTATTGTACCTTACGAGCCTTGATACGAAATACGAAATTGACCATAAAAAACTGAAATCAACGATAACTTAACAGAAACAAAAGTTTTAATCGTCAGCAATTAAATAAACCTTAGATTTTTCTAACCTACAATTTTGAAAAACCGAATGAAATTCACCTTCAGTTTTTTTAATACCCAATATTCGATAAATACAACTTGACGATGAACGACTAATAAAATGGTCTACCGAAATTTAAAGGTGACGCTAAATAAAATGGAAATGATCCAAATCGTTAACCACCATGGCCGTTTGTGCTAATCTAGGTCGAACGATCAAAACAGCTCAATGACATGAATTAAGTCAACGACATGATTTTGCGACATTTTTTTGGTTGACATACTGCAGTTCGATTTAAATTTGATTATATTAATAGTTTTGGCGACATTTTTTTTTGCAAAACTCCAGTCCTTCCCGTAAAGCGGGACTGAGCCTTTCGCCGCGCGGGACATTTGATTTTGATTAAAAAATCGGGACTGTATCGCCAAAAGCGGGACGTCTGGCAACCCTGTTGCCGGCTCACAAGAGGCAACTTTCTTAGACCTCGGAAGTAGCAATATATCTGTCTGATAAGTTGATATTCATTGTTCGTGAGCGTTAGACACCACCTACCGTCAGGTAGCCTTCATATTTGTTTACCACTTTAATGAGTAAAAAAAATTTTAAGCCTAAAACCAAAGAAAGAAATTATTGTAGGTAAACCATCTATTATTGCGCCTTGAAGACAAAGTCTCCCTCGCACTAGCAATTTCTCACCGTAGGCGCTAATAAGTGCAATAAAAACAATTCGCAGGATATTGAGACCGAAAAAAATAAGTAAGAACAACGACTTTTAGGTGGTAGAACCAGTGTAGTTCGACCGCGGAAGTACCATCGCCACACCTATTTCTAACGTGCAGCGTTTCTTGCGTTTCGATAGAAGGGTGTGGTTGGCGGCACACTTTCACATAAGGCGATCATCATAGCGGCAGTGACCACTTACCATCAGGTGTACTGCGTGCTCGTTTGCTATTTCAGTCAGATAAAAAAACGATGTAAATGATACTTCACAAAAACCTATTTATTAAAAATAAATAAATTTATTTTTATTCAAATAGCAAAAATTGCCACCTCTTTATTTTGCTTCTTACATGCAACTGGTGAAATGTAAAAACGTAGCATTTATGTACCTACCATAAGCAATCCATGTAAAAGTTTGTTTATTGTGTTTTTATAGATCCTTTAAAACACTTAATAAACTTCTACTCTAACGTCATTACGGCTTCAGTAATCTCAAAACTACTCAAAATGAATGAGGTTAAGGATAAAAGTTCTCGAAATTTAACAACGCAAGGAGAATGGCTTTACGAGCCATCAAGGTGATATTAAGCTGTCACCTTACATCGCCGGTAATGGCCGAAGGCGGCGGCTGAATCAATTTACTGATCGGTAGACGAGTAGATAAGTCAAGAACTCTCACATTTACGTCCCCTAACTACATCAATTGACTTTTAAATAATGCTTCAGATTGGTTAAATAATTACTAACCAATTTATAAAGTGAATCATGCCGTTATCAGGAAAAAAGTGGCATCCCTGGCGAGTAGAATAAGGGGAAGTAACAACATCATCCTAAAAGAAGTTTGTGAGGATGTGCATGCACTTGTTTGGAGGCATTTTGCACGGACGATGGCTGAGACTGAGATGGAACTGCCAGTGGCTCGGTGCTGTCGTCTGCGCAGGGTGCCCCGCAGGTACATGATATATTGAAATTTTGTTGTTATTATTGTTATTATTGTATTTTATTATTTGTATGTACTAACTTAGTTTATAAGTCAATTTGTTACTAACCAATTGGATCCTTGTTATCCGGAAATTAATAAATTTGAATTTGAATCGTCGTGATGACATTATTAAGGCATTTGAAGTGACAAAATATTTTGTAGTTCAACTCCGGAAATCTGATCGTACTTCCAATAAACCTATTTCTACCTAATAATGGTAATGCTAGGCACGGTGTGCCAATGGAATCATACTTAGGTATACGACGCAGCTTAAGTTTAAAAGGGGATACTACCGTAGACCTCGGGAGTATCAACGCATCTGCAAATAACCACCTGATGGTGAGTGGTTACTACCGCCCATGAACATCTGTAAGTAACTTCTAAATCTAAAGTCAGTCACAAATTCGTTTCTACTCCCGAGGACTAAGATGGTCGCCTCTTATTAAAGTAAGCCGGTAGCCACACCCTTCCATCGAAACACAAAAATGGTTCACGCTAGGAATAAGTGTAGCAATGGTATCTCCCAGGTCGCTGCTTGTACCACCTGGCAACATTTAAACATGACGACCAGCGTGGCGGAGCGGTTACCATACCGACACGCAATGAGTCCCGGGTTCGATTCCTGCCCAGACAGGTATTTGAATAATGAGTTTAGATTCATGTTCTGGGTCTGGGTGTTTGTGTATTCGTCTTGTGTGTGTCCATGGTACACACGACACAAGAGAAAATCCTGGTGTGGGGCTACGAGTGCAGAAAACGTGTTTCTACACGTGCCTAAATCAGGAATTACTCTAGGTATTTATACAGTCTGTACTGTAATTTGCAAGTAAACAGCTGTATATATTACCTATGCAAATTTCGTTTTGATTTACTCCACTTGTGTGCGACCTCTGCATATACGAATGGCTGACGTAGAAACTTCTCCGGAGATGCTCGTTAGGTGCATTTCCAGAATTGTGCTCGTCAACCAACATTTTGAGTTTAACAAACACAAATTATGCAATGCATTGGAATTATTTTAATGTATTTTTTGTTGAAATTTTGTACGCATGGTCTCTAAAAAAATAAATACAAATACTCATTTTTTATTTTACTTCCTTAGGCAATTGTATTTCCATGCTAAGTTTCAGACCGTTTATCTTCTAAGGAATGAAAGATCCAACATCTTAAAAACAGTTTATTTTTTGAAAGCAGTATTGTAACAAGCTTAACATCAGCCACACGAACCATGCTACAGCGCGCAGTGTGCCAGCCAAGTGTTAAAAGCTATCCATCCAAGCGAGTGTTCGAATGAATAGCTGAAAGAAAAAAGGAAAATCCGAAAGCTTATTGTATGACACCATTTATTTAAAAGTAGAAGCTTATACTTGAGCGGCTAATTACGCTATATGGTACGACATATACTTGTAAATCTTATGAACAATTGAGTAAAGTTGATAGGAATCGCATTATGTATAATTACGTCAAAACGATGAAACTTTAACTTCGAAACGGATTAGCATGGAAAAGCTTTTGAAACTGCATACAAATTGATGAGCTCTATGTTTGAGTTTCTCTCAGGACCAGAGTAATAGGTGATGATAGGGGAATACTTACAAAGAATAGTAATTCAATACTTATAAATTGTATCACAGATAAAATATCAGGATTGAACTGTTAAGCTTAATTACATAAACTACGAAGTTAAGAAACTACTACAACACTGTTACTACTTCTATGATACAATTATCTCTATTATTTAGATACCTTTAATACACAGAAATATCTATTAATACTACTACTTACTATAAAATACAGAGAGCAGTGATAGCCTAATGGTTTAAACTTGCCCTCTCGATCGGGAGGTGCGAGGTTCAAACCCAGGCACGCACCACTGATTTATGTGCGTATTAGAAATTAATTATCACTGCTTTTCGGTGAAGGAAAACATCGTGAGGAAACCTACACACCCGAGAGTTCTTTAAAGGAAAAAAAACAGTTCTCGGAGGTGTGTGAAGTCCACCAATTCGCACTTGGCCAGCGCGGTGGACTAAGGCCTAAAAACTCTCTCGTTCTGAGAGAAGACCCGTGCCCAGCAGTGGGACAATAATGGGTTGGCACCACTATAAAATACAGTTATATGGCATTTAAGTCAATGACGGCAGTGATCACTAAACTTTGCTTTTAATACAATACATATAAGTCGTTTATCTAGTTATCATAAAAAAACGTGTTATAGAAAAGGAAGTAATATTGTTAAACTATTATTATTTATATTGCTTTTTTTATTTTAGTAAAATAATATTTAATTTAACGCTTATATTTAGCAAAGGTTTTTTTTGTGATGGTCTTACCAACTTACATTTGATATCCATGTTGTTATATTAGTAAAAAAATATGCCTATCCCCTTTTTCTGTTGGGTCCACTGCTGAGCATCTATTCTCAGAATGAGAGAGTTATAGGCCATAGTCCACCGCGCTGGCCAAGTGCGAATTGGTGACGATATGTATGTCATGTTATGTTACAATCCGTGTAGCCCTTTGAGATATAGCTCGTGCCAAATAAATGGACATACATACAAACATACATACGCTCGAAAAACATCGCCCTCTTCTGAGGTAGTCGTGTAAAAAGAAGCTAAAATTATTCTAAAATTATTCAGTAAAAGTTTCGTTAAAGAAGATTCGTATTTGAGATTAGTAAACTGATTTGATTGACAAGCAGTCATAAATAATAAGTAACAAATAATAATAGTAAGTCATAAATAATAATAGTAAGTCATAAATAATAATAGTACTTTGAGTTTCGGTCTTGAGAAATAGTAGGATTTAACTAACAAAATACCATCAAGCAGAAGGGGACTGGTATTTTTTATCTGATTGTAGAAGCATGCAGTACACCTGATGGTACGTAATTGGTCACTGACGCCCATGGACATCTGTAAGCAACTTCATATATAACAAGGGTTCCATCTGAAGTAAATCAGAGATTCGTTGCTACTCCCGAGGACTAAGACGGACGGACTAAGATGAACGCCTTATATAAAAGTGTGTCAGGAATCACGCTCTTCCATCGACATGCAATAAATGCTTCACGCTAGAAATATGTATATAGAATGGAGACCACGTTTAGGCAAAAGGATTGTAGGCCGCCGCTCGACCAGTTGGATTGATGACCTGAAGAAGACGGCGGGTAACCGTTGGAGGTCTATGTCCAGCAGTGGACTTTCAAAGGCTGATGAATGGATGGATGGATAGAACATATGTTTATTCCCAAGAAATTAATAACATACGTCTGTTATCATGTTATCTGTACTTATTCATATACTGTGGTCACTGCTACGTAAAACCAAGCGCAGTAATTTGGCAAAATAACCAGAGGTTAAAATATACCTAATTGTTGTCGGATAGTTGTATTTATTAAAGAATAATAGCTAAGAAAACGTGCTGCCAGACTAGTATAATAGTAGTTATAATTAGATAATACAAAATTTTCGCAGTTCATACGTAAATTTAAAATAAATAATAGTTAAAAAAAACTAAAAAACACGCTTTTTATAGAAAACCGAACTAAAAAATAGAAAATAAATTTAAATGAATTTAAATTAAGAAAATAGCGTTAAAAATTTCAATAATAATAATAATAATATAATAATAATAATAACTTTATTGACACAAAAAAGTAAGTACATTTCAGTCATTTGAGGCCTCTGGTCCCTGAGGTAGTCGAAACTGTGTTTCAGGGTTATTTTAATTAAGAAAATAGTGTTAAAAATTTCAATGAATATAAATTAATAATAGTGTGAATGAAAAAAAAATTATTTAAAAAAAGCGTGGGGTGCATGGTGTCAATGGTTATAGATATTTTATTGACAGACTAGCTGTACCCGCGGCTTTGCCCGCGTGCAAATCAACGTGTCACAAAGTTTTTCTCGCGCAAATCTCGACTCCGTGGGAATTCTATGATAAAAAGTAGTAACATTAATATCGGTTTGGCCGCTCAAGGATTACCTGGTCAAACACAGAGTGAAAACACGAATTTAAAGTGTGTATTTGTGGGTAAGAACGTATTCTTATGTTTTTTTTTTTAATTAGACGAATTCTAATATTGTAAATCGCTTTTTTGAACCAATTTATATTCTTAGTAGTCTAATTCACAATATCGGGATACTATTTTCAATCAACTCCTCCACATTTGAACCAAAACGTATCGATTATAAAGATTGATTTGAACATTTCCGAATTGGAAACTATTTGAAGTAATTTTGGCGGGTTCAAATTTCTAAGTAAGATTATAGGTAAACCTACTTTTAATATTAATTTGTGTTCAGGAGTTCCGGAAGGCATTAAGGAATTCAAAAATTCTGTTGGATAATGTACTGCTTCCTCCATCTCAATGACTGTGTCTACCGAATAGTAGATCTGTGACGCTGCTTTAAATTTTGAAAAAAATAAATCATTTATTTTATCGACACGTTCATTGGAGGGTGGGTATATAGCCGTCTTTTGGAACCAATTTATAGTGTTATTGGTTGTATTAACATTATCGGGATATACTTTTTCAACCAACTCCTCCACATTTAAACGAAGACGTATCGATATAAAGATTGATTTTAACTTTTCCGGATAACAAAGCACTATTATCTACTTGAAGTAAATCATTAGAAAATTGGAATATCACTGAACAGCGACATATATTCTAAGTTCATATTTTGTTTCATGTGGCTAAATATAAGATCTTTTAAGAGGTGCATCGGGCTATTTGTGTGCGTAAATCCCGCATTGTTCTTTGTAAAGCAGAAGACATAATCAAAACACTTTTACAATTCATACGAACAAGGCGCACCCGCTCGCAGGGCGCTGCCGCACCCTGCTCGCTTATTTTTTATGTTTTCTTTTATGTTCCAACCTAACCTAACCCATCCTGTTTAAAAAGCTACAGCTAAATCATCAGGCATTAAGTTTAGCCTTTTGTTGCTTTTATTTTTATAAAGGTGCAATAAACGAATAAATAAAAATAAATCCAACTCATAACAATAACACGACAAGGTAGGTAGTGTACTTAGATTATCAGGGTTGAAAAATTGAAGTTTAATTTATTAATTACATTTCAGTTTAATGAGCTGTCATTAAATTTATAATATATACTCAAAACAACCGTAAGCATTATGTGATTACCTTTTACAATTTAGGCTTGCACTATCCCGCATCATCAGGGAGGAGTTGAAGGTAAAAAAAATATCCATTGTCTTTGCTTAGTATTCTTATTACTTATACGTAAGCACTTGCGAGCCAACTTTTATAGCTTGGGCTTGCAGTACCCTGCATCATAAGGGCTGAGGAGCTTAAGGTCGAAATTGTCATCATGTGTCTTTGCTTAGTAATAATATTACATACCCGAAAGCATTAAATGGCCAACTCCTATGGCTTAGGCTTGCAGTACCCTGCATCATCAGGCTTGAGGAGTTGAAGATCTAAATTTTCATCTTGTGTCTTTGATTATATTACATACCCGAAAGCACTAAATACTTAACTTCTATGGCTTAGGCTTGAAGTACCCCTGCATCATCAGGGTTGAGGAGTTAAAGGTCAAAATTTTCATCATGTGTCTTTGCTTAGTAATTATATTAAATACCTAAAAGCACCAAATGCCCATCTCGTATAGTTTAGGCTAGCAGTATCCTGCATAATCAGGGGTGAGGAGTTGAAGGTCAAAATTTTCATTTTGTGTCTTTGCTTAGTAATCATATCACATACCCGAAAGCACCAAATGGCCATCTCCTATGGCTTAGGCTTGAAGTAACCCTGCATCATCAGGGTTGAGGAGTTGAAGGTCAAAAATTTTACCGTGTATCTTTGCTTGGTATTTTTATTTTATAACCATAAGTACCAAATAGCCAACTCTTACGGTTTAGTCTTGAAATACCCTTAGATCATCAGAGTTGAGGAGTTGAAGATCAAATTTTTGTCCCATGAATTTGTTTAACAATCTTATTGTATATCAATAAAAACAAATTGACTTACTTCTACGGTTCAGGATAGCAGTACCCCTGCATCATTAGGATTGAAGAGTTGAAGGTCAATTTTTTTTAGGAAATATCTGCTTAGTAATCTCATTCTACATTCAACCCAATTGGACTCCTATAGCTTAGGTTTGGCCGAGTATCGCTAATTTCGTTAATTTGCTTCAAAGAAATGGATCCTATGATCAGAACCGTATCAAACTCATCAGAGTACTCTTCAAGTTCTTTCAAATAAAAGAAAAATCATCAAAATCGGTTGGCGGGAAATTGAGTTATTCATCTATTTATCGCGCACATCGTTAATGCAAATATCAGACTTATGCGCTTTTCTTATGGATGCCACTGTCAAAAGTGAACTAAAAATGGGACACCATGACACGCACTACCTTTCAAATGAAAAAAAAATCATCCAAATCCGTTCACCTAGTGCGGAGAAATCGAGTAACAAATATAAAATAAAAAAAAATACAGACGAATTGATAACCTCCTCCTTCTTGGAAGTCGGTTTAAAACGATGTTTTAACATAAAAATCAAAGCGAAATACTAAATTTTATTGAGGTAGCCTCAAAATTGACTGACTTTCATACAAACTTACATCTCCTATTTGGGTTAAATTGGGGGGGGGGGGGGATCAGAAAATTCATTCTTAACTGACGTCTACGTCATAAAAGGAACCCCTAGTAATAATCATATTCGTATCTTTAGCAGTTAAGGCCCTACGATGTTTATTCAATAGATGAGTGAGAGAGCATCCTTTCGTTTTTATTTAAGTTTATATAGATATAGAGATATAGATTTGTATCGTATCAAATAACATACGTACACACATAACCAATAAAAAATACATAACAAAGGAATACATTATACAGACCATAACATGTTTAGTTTCAACCAATTCAACTATGCAGTTACTTATCTTATTAACACTTATCGAACACAGAATAAATACTGGGTAGTTTTAAATTGACATAACTTTTTTATTTATAAACCGATTTACATAAAATAAACACTAAATGTTAAGTGAAGTTTCCCACAACACATCAATGAAAATTATATTCAAATTGGTTAAGCCGTTTCTGAGATTAGCGTTTTCAAACACACAGACAAACAGACAAACAGACAAACAGACAAACAGACAAACAGACAAACAGATAAACAGACAAACAGACAAACAGACAAACAGAAAAGATTTCTAAAAACCATTATTTTGGGTTCTATATCGTATTAAAGACCTCTAGAAATGGTTTTCACCTAAATTTATTCCATGTACAGACAGCGACCTCTTACAGATTTATTATAGTATAGATATGAGTAGAGTGATTATCATTTCGATAATATCTTAAAAAGCACCCCACGCTTTTTTTTAAATAAAATATTTTTTTTTATTCAAACTATTATTCATTTATATTCATTGAAATTTTTAACACTATTTTCTTAATTTAAATTCATTTAAATTTATTTTCTATTTTTTAGTTCGGTTTTCTATAAAAAGCGTGTTTTTTAGTTTTTTTAAACTATTATTTATTTTCTACTTTTTAGTCAAATTAAAAAATGTAATAATTTTATCAAATTAGTGTATTGTCATTGGTCCTCAATAAATCTACAAAGTTTGAACGAGATCTGGCCGTTTAAAGTGGGTCAAAATCGCGCCCAAAGAAATCGGTTACAAACAAACATACAGGTGAAGCTAATAAAAAGCTTATAAAAAAATTGAGGTTTAATCTGATATTTAGGTCGTAGCTGTGAGATTATTCCTATCACTGGAAGGTTATTTAAGAACTTAGTGCTCTTTAATAACTTCCCTCGATCTCGCCGATGAAAGAGCCGCTACTGCTAACGACAGATTACTACGACTCTTTAGTAATTCCTTTGTTGGGAAATTAGCTGCTGCGTAGAATACGATTTCTTTGAGGATCCATATTTCTATTGTAAATCAATAAAAATATATAATTCGAATTAACGTCGTTTGCTGACGGTTTTTTACATATTTTTAAATTTTAATTGTATAAAATCTATGAATAGCGGTTTTTTTTAATGTTATATATAAAGTACCGATGTAATAAATGATTACTTCATATTAATTACAATCTAGCCTTATATAAGGCTAATGAGTAATTTTAATGTAACTTAAACTGCTAAATCATTGTTTATTGAAGGAGGCGTCCATTGACACTGCACTTCTTGGTTCTAATATTAAGGGGTAGACACATTGTTCTTGTGTTCTATGATTTAATTAAGTCACTATTTCACTAACACTACACAATGTTATATCACTAGCTCAAAGGGCTTAGTCCGCTTGAGTCTTCTCACTAGGTCCGTCGTATCGAGGAGCTGGATGGCCTCGATATTAACGTGATGATGAAGTCTTTTTTGATGATCTTCTGCATATTTATAAATCACTTTTTTGACAAGGTCTACTTGAAGGTCCCGATGTAGATCTTCGTTTCTTACATACCAAGGTGCATTAGCAATACCCCTCAATACTTTATTTTGAAATCTTTGAATATGAATAGCGGTGGCAAAATTTTCGTTTGCCATGCCCTATTTAATTTCATAATTGGAAGAGTAATAAAATCAGTCTATTTGCCTTATTATGCTAATTTCATTTGATTAGGTAAAGAATAAAGACCTACTGAATATATGAGTGCCAAAAGGAAGCAATAACGAACCTTATTATTATAAAATGTCTCTCTAAGTCCGCAGTCATCTGCAATATTACGGTTCCCGACCACAAAGTAAATCTTAGCGATCTTACAATGTTTTTTGTAGTTAAATTTCTTTTAGTGTATTGTGAAATCAGAGTGTATTTTATTAGAAATGCAATATCTCACACTTAGAACTAGGTACTGATTAGTTCGATACTTTTACACTCGATATCTCTAAAAAAAAATTGATGGTGTAATTCGACCGGTGAAGTACCACCGCCACACCTATTTCTAGCGAGAAGCATTTCTTGCGTTTCGATAAAAGGGTGTGATTGCCGGCACACTTTCATATGAGGCGATCATCATAGTCCTCGGGAGTAGCAACGCATCTGTGATTGACTTTAGATGGAACCCACGTTCTGTATGAAGTTATTTACAGATGTCCATGGGCGGTAGTGACGACTAACCCTCAGCTGGACTGCATGCTCGTTTGCTACTTCAGAAAAAAAAACTTCGTTACTATGTAACTCATTTTCTTGATAATGAGTAATTAATACAAATACAAATACAAATATCTTTATTCGTGAATATAGGTTATACAGATGTTTGGGTTAAATTTATGGTGAGCTCTATATTCGACCCGTTAGGGTATACAAAATATTCAAAATTTTAAAGTTAACAATATTTTGAAATTTCAATAACGTATGATTAATTATAATTCAAAATGTCACAATGGTAATAAATTATTAATTATTATACATAGCATTCATTTTATAAAAAGAGACAATAATATACCCATTAAAAAACATTTATAAATTTATATCCGTCAAAAATTCACCGACAGAGTAATAGCATTTGTCAATAAGAAAGGTTTTTAATTCTTTTTTGAATCTGATAATGTTTTTTATGTTTCTTAGTCCTTTGTTTATTAAAATAATGAATATATTTCAATTATGTTAAAAAAATTATAAACATACAATCTTGACTACATTTCTTTGCTTCGTACTTACAAAGAACGAAATAACGTTGTCAAGAACTCCGATTTCCACTATTTTAGATTTCCTCTCATTATGGAAAGGGTTTAAGCTGTAAGTAGTAGATATTACAAAGTTTGAATATATTATTAATTTCTTAGTTTAAGAAAGAATATTTTGTGGAATAAGTAATCTAATTGGGCTTATGCTATGGATGGTTTATGAAATGTTTTATGGTATACGTCGTAATAAAATAGCAATTTAGTGGCTCCGAAAGAACATGACGGGGTCGTTAATCTATGTTTATTTATTGATAAATCATAACGTTTTTGGAACTAGAAAAATAAATACGATCAACATATGTATGTGAAGTATGTGTATGTTTATATTTGTTATGTGTAAAATTTTACGAACGTTTTAAAATCATTTCATAGTAGCTTACATTTTAGAAACATTGAAATTCATGACGTGGCTTCTTAAAGTCTTAATTAAAGGTGATGAGTTGGTTTTATAACTCAGTGAATAGATTACTGAGCAAAGAGTGGTGAAGCGTGTTAAACAAAGGGTTCCCAATTATGGTTGGAAAGTTCCTAACGAGTCTGACCAGAACTTTGTGTAAAAGATTGAAGAAAGGTTATAAAGAACTTAATAATAAACCGTAAAATAAAGTTACGATTAAGAACTAACTGCATTCATTGTATAAAATGGAAATATCAAACCAGTACCCAATTCATCTAATGTTAAGTGGACCCAATGTCCCTGTAGTTCCGGGGCCAGAATCGGGCTAAGGTATCCTCTGCCTGTCAATTTACCTACACCGCAAATAATGTTCATCTATCAAAGCAAACTATATTTGTGTCTATAGAAATAAATTACGATTTATATTAACGATGTCGTCGTCGTCGTCAACGCATTATTGTCCCACTGCTGGGCACGGGTCTTCTCTCAGAATGAGAGAGTTTAGGCCATAGTCCACCGCGCTGGCCAAGTGCGCATTGATGGACTTCACACACCTCCGAGAACTTTTTTTTTATTTTTTATAAAGAATTCTCGGGTGTGTAGGATTCCTCACAATGTTTTCCTTCACCGAAAAGCAGTGATAATTAATGTATAATACGCACATAAATCAGTGGTGCGTGCCTGGGTTTGAACCTCGGACCTCCCGATTGAGAGGGCAAGTTTCAACCATTAGGCTATCACTGCTCCGTCCCTGTAGCCTCGGGGTCAGAATAGGGCTACGGTATCCCCTGCCTGTCGTAAGAGGCGACTAAAAGGGGCTTCCGGGGTTGCAGACGGCTAGAGTGGGAGCTCGAACCGTTCGGTCAGGCAATCCCGGGAAGGACGGCGGTATGTGTGGTCGCATACCGTCGTAAAGACTAGACGGAGCGGTGGGCCCAGCCGCCCATCTGGGAGGAGCCCGATGGGGCAGCGCGCTCGGAGGATTCCGGTTGAAGTCGTTTCGAGATCCCGGAGTCCTCCTTTTCAGCGCCGAGGACGGCCACCGGGGGGGTTTTAGTGCGGTAAAAATCCCACATAACCCTGCGTCGCTCCCACGGCGTCGGGTACCTTTGGAAGGTTTCCCCCTCGAAAACAAAAAAAAAAAGGCTATCACTGCTCATATATCATTAACGATGTATTTATATGTATTTACATGTTTTATGCAAATTGACATCGCAAATAATGGATATCTACTTACCTACATGCTCAATTCATACATGTTCATGTTATACAAAAGTAAATTGAATTTATCTCAATAAAAATAAATTATGATTACATTACATTGAATGATAATCCAATGATATGTTAATTGTTTGATTCAATATTTGTATGTATTATTATTCTGCGCTTGGTATTTCCCTGCGCGACAGAATTCGTAATGATGAAACCCGTAGGAGAACGAAAGTTACCGACATAGCTCTCAGAATCCGACCCTGTAGTTTCGGGATCAGAATAGGGCTACGGCATCACCTGCCTGTCGTAAGAGGCGACTAAAAAGGGCTTCCGGGGTTGCAGACGGCTAGAGTGGAAGCTCGAACCGTTCGGTCAGGCAATCCCGGGAAGGACGGCGGTATGTGTGGCGGTATGGTCGCATACTGTCATAAAGACTAGACGGAGCGGTGGGCACAGCCATCTGGGAGGTGCCCGATGGGGCAACACGCTCGGAGGATTCCGGTTGAAGTCGTTTCGAGATCCCGGAGTCCTCCTTTTTAGCGCCGAGGACGGCCACCGGGGGGGTTTTAGTGCGGTAAAAATCCCACATAACTCTGGGTCGCTCCCCCGGCGTCGGGTACCTTTTGAAGGTTTCCCCCTCGAGAACAAAAAAAAAACTCTCTCTCAGAATTAGTAGGCTGAAGTGGCAAAAGGCAGGCCACATCGTTCTGTTACGAGCCTCGGGGAAACAGGGTTTTAAAAAAAAAGATTTAATTTGTGGCGACACGACCGGATGGTTAGGAAGTAGAAGTGAGACTAACTGGTCTGGATGCATCAACGGAGGGGAAGGAGAATAAGGGCTGAGCATGCAAAAATAGAAGTGAGGAGTCATCAAATAAGGGAACATAGAGCATCTATAACAGTTCGTAGGACAGATAACCGATGGGGTAAAAGAGTCCTCGAATGGAGACCCCCTTCTCAGCAAAAGGAGTGCAGGCCGCCCCCTGACCCGGTGGACTGATGACCAGAAGAAGACGGCGGGTAACCGCTGGATTCAGATGGCTCAGGACCGGTCGAAGTGGCGCAGATTAGGGGAGACCTATGTCCAGCAGTGGACTTTCAAAGGCTGATGGATGGATTATTCTGTGCCGGTCTGATCTTTTAAATAAATTTTGCTACGTCCGTAGCATTTTTTTAAAAGAAAACGGCTTTAAAAAAAACAGTAAATAGTTTCACTTTCCCTGGGGGTCAGTAAAATATACGAACGGAGGATTATTTAGCATAAACGTAGGAATAAAACGTTTCCGTGTGGGTTTCGAACCACTTTAATGGGTTCCATGGTGCATAGTTCTTCAAATAGGAGGAGCTTAAAGTCCTGCTGATGGTAAGTGGTAACTGTGACCCATGGAGATTTGAAATGAAGTACAGAATATTACAACCCTACTTTAGGTCGCTCTCAATTCTTTTACAACAACTGAGTGCTTATTTGGAATCCCGCGAATATAAGTATGTCGGAGAATGGAACGTCACATCTTATTTGATTTGGGCGTATTCGCGTACGGCAGGGGGCGACATTAATGTGAAGCTCATAGTGAATGTCAATTGATGTTAGTATCAAAAATAACAGAAAGCGGTCAGCGGGCATCATTGCAAACATAAAACCACGATAAACTCAAGTGTCGCCAACCTATGTCCGACTTTGTCGCGTTCCAAATGAAATTCATGATAAGTGAAGATGAAGAACGCCCACAATCGCCCATGTTGTCTTTGCTAAGTATACCTTCCATACCAAACTCATAAAACAAAAGCAAAGTAGTACTGAGTGCTTACCACTGCTGTTATAAGGCTGAAATAGTTATGACTGTAGTGCATCGAACCACAATAGGTCCGTACCATTCGTAGCTGGACTGACATACTATCAAGGCAGATTTATTATTCAGTTTTTGCCAACTGGCTACAGTACTCTAAAATAACGAATATCCTAAAAGCGTGTTTATCAAATTGAGAGCACGATCCCCTGGAGAGTCACAAAGTATCTATCAGAAGAACGAGTAGCGTGGCAAAGACCCAGAAAAATAGCAAATTAATACTAAAAAGATATGTCCAACATAATAATGTATGTTTTAACTGATATCTAATTTTAAAATTCTAAAATTGGATACAACTAACATTTTACGGTTTTGATGTGTGTCATTAAATTGACGTGACGAATAAATAACAATCTTCCCTTTGGGAAGTCGGTTAAAAAACACTATAGGCTAAAAACAGAAGAGGATAATAGACCATGAATCTGAACTATATTTACAAACGATGGATCGTATCAATAAAAAGTTTGAAAAATATGGGTATAAAGGTCTGCTTGTAGGCATTATTAAGTTCATTATTAATTAGGTACACATTTTAATCATTTCATAACCTGACAGAGAACTTTGTTTAACATTTGAAATCGAACTCGAATATTTGATTTAAGAATAAAATTAAATTAAAAAATTAAGAAAAATCTCTGTAAAGATCAACATTTAAAATGTCAAAAATCATATCTATCGATGAGTCATTCAATTCAAGCGACTTACACTTGTATTTTAATTATAGAAACATCGATATGGAATAACCCAAAATACACGTTCAGCGTCTCAAAACTGTCCGGTGAAAAAAAGCGCTCAATGTCAAAATTGAGCGCTCATTATGAGCTTTTTGCTTAAAGCGTTGTAAATACGACTTTAAATCAAAGACGTAAGGTTGTATTTCTAAAATATATGGTCGTTATGACCATCTATAAATAACTACGTAAATTTGACGACAGTTTTAGGTGTCATTTTTGTACCAGACTGTGTATTTAGTATATTTCTATATCGATGTATAGAAATATCATTTCTATACATTAACGAAATTAGCTTTATATTTCATAACTAGCTGTTGCCCGCGACTTCGTCCGCGTTTCCGTTGTTTTTCGTAAAAAAAAAGTAGCCTATGTCCTTCCTCACGGTTCAGTGGTTTTGATGTAACAGACAGATTAACTTTCGTATTTTAGTAGGG